>JASCZW010006205.1:0-105931 GCA_034211315.2 Aedes japonicus
TAAATCTTGTAACAGTAAATCAATGTAAATTTTTTAAAGTTTTTTTCATATATATATATCAAACAAAATAACTGCCTAAAGGGTGTATTCGATAAAAATGGCACACAGAAAATCTTCTGTAACTTTTGCATCGTATGAGTAAAAAACCTAGAAATTTGAGTAGATCTTATCCATAGTGTATTTTTTACATCTGCCAAGTTTCATAGTTATACATTCAGTTGTTCCAGTCATGTCGTCGAAACAAGAAATTGTCCGTGAGAAAAATTTTGTGCACTCACAATCAAAATCCAGGGCGTCCCACCGGTGGATTGCTAAAAGGCTTGGAATTGCAAGTACAACTGTGTCTCGTGTAATACAGAACCTTCGAGGAGCGTCTAAGTGTCCAAAGGAAGGGAAGGGAGTGGTCGTAAAAGTGGTCCAATGGACAGTAAAATGGCCAGGAAAGTCGTACAACAATTCAAGAACCGTCCAAACATGTCAATTCGAGATGTCGCTAAAAAGTCTATGGTGTCAGTCGGTTTTGTGCAGAAAACCATGAAGCGTGCTGGGTTACATGTTTACAAAGTGCAAAAAGCCCCTAAACCGGAATGAAAAACAAAACATCACTGCGAAAACCCGCGCCCGGAAACTTTACACGAAGCTGCTCAAGAAATCCGGTTGCATCGTGATAGATGACGAAACATACGTCAAGGCCGACTTCCGTCAACTTCCTGGGCAAGAATATTTCGTTGCCAAGTCGAAGTTCGATGTTCCGGAGGATGTTCGAAAGAAGAAACTATCGAAATTTGCAAAGAAGTTTCTAATCTGGCAGGCGATTTGCGGATGTGGTGAAATAAGTGCTCCCTTCATCACTTCCGGAACAATAAACGGTGCGATTTACACGGAAGAGTGCCTTAAGAAGCGTCTCTTGCCATTCATTAAGAAGCACAAAGGATCAACTCTGTTTTGGCCTGATCTAGCATCCTGCCACTTCGCTCGAAACGTATTGGAGTGGTACCGAGCCAACGGAGTCAATTTTGTGCCAAAGGATATGAACCCACCAAATTCACCGGAACTTCGTCCAATTGAAAAATTCTGGGCAATTATGAAAACGGAACCTCGCAATCATCCCAAAACTATAAAAACAGAGCTAGAATTGAAGAAAATTTGGGTAAAAACAACAAAAACACTGGGAAAATCGGTTGTACAAAATTTGATGGGTGGAGTGAAAAGGAAGGTGCGGGCATTCGGGATGGGAGACGAAATTGAATAAAACAAATGTAAATCAAAACTCATTAGTAGTTCTTCATTCTCAGAAAATTTCAAGAAAATCCGATAATCAGTTTAATTTTGATGAGTATATATGTGTGTGCCATTTTTATCGAATACACCCTTTAGTCTATATAAATAAAAATAGATTTCTGTCTGTCTGTCTGAACCTAATGGACTCGAAAACTACTGAACCGATCGGCGTGAAATTGTGTATGCAGGAATTTTTGGGGCCGGAAAAGGTTCTAATGATAGTTAAAGACCCCTCCCTTTTCTGGAAAGGGGGGCTCCCATACAAATAAAATAAAATATTCTGTATAACTCAAGAACTAATCGTGCAAAAGACACCAAATTTAGCATGTGTGAGGTTTTAAAGACAAAAAAGGTTTTTATGGTTCCAGATCCCTCCTCGTCCTGAAAGGGGTGGCTCCCATACAAATTAAATACAATATTCTGTATAACTAGAGAACTAATGCAGCAAATGGAACCAAATTTGGGATATGGAGGTTTTTGAAGGAGAGAAATGTTCCATAGAAGGTGATTTGAGATTCTTCCGCCTTCTAAAGGGGGCTTTCAAACAAATGAAACACAAATTTATGCATAACTCGAGAACTAATAAAGCAAATGGAATCAAATTTGGCATGTGAATTTTTTTTAAGGAGAGGCATATTCCTATGGTGGTATAGGACCCCTCTGCCCTATGGAGGGTGGGGGGGGGGGCTCCCATAGAAATTAATCGCAAATTTCTGCATAACTCGAGTACTAATGAAGTAAATGGAACCACATTTGGCATGTGGGGGTTATTGGAGGCAGGATTTGTATATATATTAAAATGAATTTCCGTCCGACCGGAGTGAAAATATGTATGCAGGGATTTTTCAGGCTGGGGAAGCTTCTTTTGTTTGTTTGAGATCTCTTCCCACTTCTGAAGAGGAGGGGGGGGGTCTCTCAAACAAATGAAACATAAATTTTTGCATAACTTGAGAACTAATCAAGCAAATGGAACCAAAATTGGTATGTGGGGTTTATTGAATGCGAGAAATGTTTCTATGGTGATTTCAAACACAAATTTCAACCAAACCTGAGATTTATCCAGGTACCTAAGCCACAAACTATGTATTGACTGGGTAAGAAGAATGGTCTGATAGAAGTTTGAACCCCTTCTCTGTCAAAAGAAAACCTATTCAAAAATATAAAAATATAAGCGTCAGTTCTATGTAATGTTCATTCATTCAGTTGCAGGCGTAGCAACGCTCGCACCGGGATCAGCTAGTGGCTACTATAAAACTATTTGGTCATTTGGTGACTTCCCTCAATGCCAATTTGCCGTTTAATGCATTTACTGGAGGCAAAATGGTTTCAAAATGCTTTTTTAACTGACCATAAGAAGATTATAGGCATCAGCCCTAAAACAACATTTGAAAATAGCATTTTCATAAAGTCAAAATAGAACCTTTGATAGGAGTAAAAGGAATTTTAGAAGACCAGGTTTCAAGATCGTTGTAAAGAAGTTGTGTAGGTTGTCATAAACATGACTTAAGTATAAAATCTATTGGCACCTCTTGGTACCATAGTAAAGCCCAATTGTTTTCTAGTGGCTATCATAAAACTTTAATAAAACTTAATACAGCTGGATGGTTTTGGTATTGATACTTTAAGGGTTAAATTTCGGTCTACGTGGTTTATGAACAGTCCCACACACAAACGCAACCGTTTGGCTAGCTAGCGTTTGCTGCGATCCTCTTGCAAACCCACTTCCGACGTCAACGAAACAAAAATCCAAAATTGAACCGAGCCTTGTAGTGGAGACAATGCAAATTGTTATTGATGTAGCAGTTCAGATCAATACTGAAATAAACATCACATAACCCGATAAACTTCCTATCCATCCATCCAATAAATCTGCTTCCTCTAGTCTTCCCCATGCGACTTATTTCCATCGCAGGGCATCTATAGTTAAGCACAGATGTTGGCTCGTGTCACGGCCCAATCAAATGTTTGGCTTTCGAGTTACACCTGCATGAAATTAAACAACTACATCAACGACACGACGACGAGGGGACTAAATTGTTGAGTCCCGATAAAGTGGGCGAGTGAGTGGTGCTGCGGAGAAGCGTGTGGATAAAAGAACGATCATAAAGAAAGAAGAAAAAAAACTACATTTCTCGATCTACATAATGCTTTCCAGTGTAGGAAGGCCGCCTTGCGCGAGTCGCGGGAAGTGGAAGTCGTCAACTGAAGTTCAAGTGAGGAAGCGTGCCTTCAGTGCTCTCAATCCACGCACGATGCTATTCATACTTGAACAATCTTCTATTTTGACAGGTTCCTCCCAAAAAGGATAATTGAGGGTTTCTCCAGACGACGACGACGGTGAACCTGAACTTGAATTCAATTCGATTTGCGGTGATTATAGGCATTCGAGAGGAGCAAAAGAAATGAAAATAGAGCACGATTCCTGTTATTAAGATCTACCCCCAATATTTTTGCGCAGCAATTCGAGCCACAGCCACTTCCCCACAGCCCCCAGTTAAACGGTTTTTAAATGAGTCTTAACGGATTATACACCTGCTGTTGAAGGGCGGCCTCCGGCGCGGCGGCAGGAATCATTAATAACGTCAGTTCAGCTGGCTGCCCGGTTATTTTTATTGTTTTTATTATTATTGCTATTTGGCTGTGTTCTGTTTCTCAAATTAACCGCACAGAGCTGCGGGTTTTCGGTCGGTTGATGCGCACACGAGACTTTGACAGACACCTGTAGCGTGAAAAATGGTGTCGCGTGGCACTGGAAACCGATTCCAAGATGAGGGCGATAATCGTATAATAACCAGCTACTGACAACTACGTAACCGTCTGGCAACTTCTAGGGACTAGGTGATAAATGGATTGCGGTGGTTTAATTACCGGAGGAGTTGTTTTTCAGTTAACCCGTTGTGTCGCAATGAGGAGTTTACGTTCACGAATGAAAGGGGTCGTTTCCAGTAGCCAAACTGTCTGCCACATTCCGCTGCTCCTTCGACATATGTCCAGAATGTGTGATTCCAGAAACTGCTCATCTTCCTAAAGGGCACGTGACATTTCCAGAAACAGAAAAAAAAGTGATACTCTGGGCTTAAATTTCAAACAACAAAAACATCCGATGACAGATTGTGATCATTATTCATCTGTTACAATTCCAACGCAGATGGGATGGGATCTGTCCTAGGGAAAGGATTGAGCGCGTCCCAAAATCCTACCATATTGCAAATCCATTGTGTCTCCTAGTGGAACAGATTTTTCCATTCTGAAAAGTGCCAAAAAATGACCCGACATTCGATAGTTTCACATGCTCTTTTCGCCACCATCGATCGAGGCATCATAGCCGTGAATCCTTTTTTCCCATTCTTCTGGTAAAGCGCTGGGTATGGAAAAGAGTCAACCAAACCTCGATCCACCTCCTCCTCCTCTCTACCGGGGCCAGGACAGTCAGGATCTTCACATCTCACACGGACACGGACTCAACTTGAAATGCAAAACAATCTCGGCACCCTTTTTTCCACTCGCCGAGATCTCCGATCCGATCCTGCGCCTTAGATATGCATGTTTCTGTTGTTTGGATCCATTATCCTTGATTTGTGATGCTCGATCGGTGTACACCTTTCGTTCGGAATTTGAATAAAAATCCCAAATCCTTGGTCCTGGATCGTGGTTCGGGCGATGAATAGGCAGTTTTAGAGTTGTTATTTTTTTTTTGGTTTTCGTCGATCGAAAAGGTGAAAAAGGATACCGTCCTCGTCGTCGTCGTTGTCTTGGTAGTCGTTCCAGTCAGTCGCACGCTCCGTCAGCAGCTGTAAAGGGTGAAATCGAAATGATTATGCGCATGTTTTCGGGTTCTATGTTGGGTGGAAGGATTTTGTGTTTTTTGCGGTTTCAGCTTTGTTTGGACCCGGCGTCATTGTTTCGGTTATTTGGGTTTCTAGGACAAAGATATTCTGATCGATGAAAGACGCGGCAAAAACATACGTGATGGGAATGACTAGGATTTGGCTTAGTTGGCTGGGGGATTTTCGAACAACACTGATCGGTTTGATATTCAGAGCATTTGAAAATGACTGCGGTTGCTTTGTTGATAACGTTACAACATGAAGAAATGCTCGGCTTTTTACAAAAATGAATATTCAAAATTATTGTATTTTTCTGGTTATCACATTAGAAAGATTAATAGGGTAACGGGATGTAATGTTAGCCTAGCTCCTTCATTTGGCCTATGTTCCAAATATGTCATATATTCAGTTATAATCAACAAAATCATGTTGCTACGTTTAATTTTTGATTTCCTCAACTTTTTAGACAACATGACTTTACTGGTTAAGCTTAACCGGTTATCTCCACGATCCTCGGATAATTTTAATTTGGCTAAATTGAACCGAAAACCCGAGTAGTGCAGCCTTAATGAACAGATAATAGTCACACATTATAAACTTATTGTTTTCATCGATAAAATAACACTGATTTATAAAGAAAATCGTAGACCCAATGTTAGGGCATATTTTTTTCGATGTTTTCAACTGTGGTCTGTTGTAAGAATAACGTATTAAAAATGCTGTTATTGGTAAAATTTACAATGAAAATGTATAGGATTCGGATGTATATTTTTCAAATGTCTCATCTGAACACAAACAAAAGGAACAAAGTAGGTTTAGAGAGAATAAAAATGTTGTCTTTATTAAATGGCTGATACATTATACGGGAAAATAATTTAAGTGTTTTCGGCCGAAAGCAGTTTTATTTAAGTTTGTTGAGACATTTTTTATGTTCGGTAGAGTGACAACAGCTGGCATTGCCTTAAATCAGAAAATCAGGGGAAAAAATCTCACGATCACTGCATTTAACAAAAAAAACTACAAGGGACAGCCCAATGGAGTTGCCCGCAAAGTTGACGTAGGACTACGTAGCAATGGTCAATCTAGATCGCTTGATTGTTTAAAGAGTGACCAAAATTGGTTTCCTTCCAAATCTTATTCCCATACACTAAACGTTCGCACTATAACCTTAACTATTTGATTTAGCCTCTCTCGATATCTACATTCATACATCTTGCTTTCATTGGAAATAATATGTATGACACATGATGTCAAGATACTCTATATCAGTCGGGAAGCTACGCTTTCAATCCGGCGGGCATACGTTCAGATAAAAAAAAATCGGTTCAAACGTTGCTGAATTGTGGAAATAATCATGATACAAATGGCATATATTGAGCAGAAGCATTTCCTCCTTATAACATGGGTCATTTATAGTGAATTTAACTGAAGTAATTGAATTTTTGCCACACAAACTTTCAAACGCTGGGACTTGACAATCGAGTAGCGATATAGAGCGAATTTTCCGTCATCGGTAGACTGATATTGGTTGAACAATAAAGTTTTATAGCGTATACAATTAACAATCACGAAGCGAACGAATCAAAATAAATAGTATGACGTAACACCTTCCGTAGTTTTGTGTAGCGCGTCCCAAGAGTGCAGTGTTATTAGTATCATGAGCGAATTTTGCTCATTTCACTAATATTGTTGTGGCTACTGGGCCAGACCTTATATAGACGTCATTGGTATATGTGGTATATTTGTTGCCATATGATCATCACAGTATGCTCTGGTAACTTGAAGAAAAAACAACAACACTTCATTTTGTGATTTTTCCATTTTATCCTGCGATAATCTCATAAAAAAATGCTACAACTAATTACACATTTGAAATGTTGGATGTATTTATACAATCTGATGGAATAAAATGAACGGAACACACGAATATATGGTATATCGTGAACAATCGAACCAATAAACTTCAACAAATTCTGCCTGTTTTCAAATCCCCCAGAAGTACGAACTCAGTAGTGAATTATTCTTTACACGGAGAACCCAAACTATCCAAACTCAAGTGTGACAGTACTCAAAATTAAGTACTCGGATAGAACTCCTATTTGGAATATATTTTTGTTCTCACTGGTAGGAAGTTTTCACTCAACCCTGAAGTATGATTTTACCTACAGTAAGGTATTTTAAGAGAAGGAAGTTTTCAATGTACATGAGAGGCGCCTTTCGCGAAAGTATCCAAATCGGAGTGTTGAGCTATCACTTTGTTTTGGCTAAAAAAATTTAATCGCCAATCAATCAACAATGGTGAAAGGGAATTTGGTTTTGTCGTACCGTTTCTATTGTTTAGTTTAAAATTGTCTAGTTTCCACTTCAAAATTTAACGCGTCTGAGGTGCCTACAAATGGTATGGAGCAATTAATGAGTATAATGGACTCGGGAAGCTACAAAAAATAATGTAGGTAAGTGTAATTATTTCATTTATCCGAGTGCCTATTTTTATGCTTGTCGCTTTGAAATTTTAGATATTCCTGCATTGATGACTGTGAAGAAACCATCAATGGCAAGTTCAAGGTATTGAAGGAACACATTCGCTCGGTACACAAAATTACCACGAGCAAAAAACCAACCAAATCACTGAATCCCAGTATACATAACAAACAAAGAGTGTCATAATGAACTCGAGAATGTAATCAAATACATTTTATTTTATTTAAATGTATATTTTCTATTATTGAATTGAGAGAAATCAAGCATAACTTTTCAAAAGGACGTATGTCGCAAATGTAAACAAATCGAGTTTTTCATTCTATCCTGTCATTAATAACACCCTTAATGTAGTTGCAATTGCCAAATAACATTATCAAAATTATTCAGTTATGTGCGCCAATTTTCATATGCGACCTATCTGATCCTTCTAAATGTTATGCAAATAGTTCAGATACACCACACAGCAAGACGACGTATCTGCGTTTGAAAATTATACCCGGTGTATCTGACATGACGCAAGTGCTAAACGTTCTGAAATACTGACGTATCCAACCGGTGTATGTTACAAGCAAGATGTCACACTGACGTATCTAGCAAGGTGTATGTGTAGGTATTGAGGCAAACCGGTGTATGTGTTAATTTTCTCAATAATAGAGCGAAAGTGAATGAAAGCCAGGATTTTGACTTCTTATAATATTATTCAACCATGATAGAATGAACAGAACGAATAAAACTTGAAGTAAAGTTAAATAGGATTTGATGAAAGCATCTGGAACTTCAACCTCATTTTTCTCAATTCCTATCAAATGTTAGATACGTCTATTTGAAAAGTTATGCTTGAAATAAAGTTCACTGGAGAGAATATTCAAATAATATTTTCAAAAAAGAAAACTCAATTTTGGATTATCTCTCATTTTCAACGCGTACCTGTGATAGATACGTTGCGTTTTCATTTGCGTGGATTTGACAGTTTTTCCATAAGTTATCTGTCAAATTTACATTCACAACCACGGAGACAACTCAGTACTCAGACACAGTTCTAGTACCAGTTGTAAACTGAGAATGTCTGCAAATAGTAGACGAAACAGTTATTGCATAATTTAAAAAAAATAACTTAACTCACTTGAAAAATTTTCGTAGAGGGATTCCGTAATAAGGGTCGAACAAATTAAAAGAGGCATTGCAGTTTTAGTGCTAAGAAAACCATGCCAGGGCTAAGGGACTACTATACGGTCAAAACGTGATAAGCGACAACAACTTCACAAAACTGATTGTTTTACATTTAAGTTGGTTTCAAATCATATCTTATCGTCATGGTGGTGATGAAGTTCTTAAGTACTGAGATTTTGCATAAAGGTTCTTAATGTTCCAAGTACTGTCGCAAAAATAATTCCACGACTGAATTTACTTTAATGCCGACAATAGGTTAAAACAAACGTGAAGACATGCTCAGCCAAAATTTATTCTGATAACTTATTCACAAAAAAATATATAAATAAAACAGCAGGGGTTTTCAGTTACTTAAAATTTAATTTAACCATCACATTTTCTGCACATGAAAAGATGTTTTCTTCTGTGTTAATTTTGTTTCACTTGGACTCATTATTCATGACAACTTGAAGTTAAACAGTTGTTCTTTGCTACAATTGTTTTACCGAGTTACAATTAGAGTATTAAGATTAATGCTAAAATACCCCTTTCAAAAATTGGGTTGTTTAATCAAAGAATAAATGTCGGTTTTATGTTTCGTTACATTTTTTGAGCATGTAAATGTTTTTCAAATCAATTAAAATAGGTTCATTAAATGACACCAACTAGATTAAGTAACAATTCTCTTCCATTCACTATTCAATCGAGTGGTTTATGAATGGCAGCATAATTAATCATCAATTAAAAGAGAGATTTGAGCAATAAAAATGAAAAGTGCCACAGTTATTAAGGCCTGTACAAATAATGTAGATCAGCATTAAAAATTAGAATGAGTACAAAGATGAGAAAAGACTTCGGATAATCATCGACCGGTAAATCTGTCAAGTAAACAGCTACTAGTATATGTGCAATTAATATATCAGCCAACATTGTAATTTGAGCACCAACTATTTCATATATCTTTATTTCTGTTGATTTTCCATAAAACAGTAGAAATGAGCAATGGATATTTATTTATCCATTGCTCATTTTACTGTTTTTATGGGAAAATCCAACAAAATTAAAAGACATATGCGAATAGTTTAGTGCTCAAATTACATAATTTGGCGGAAATACTGCCATATTTAATTGCACATATACTAATAGCTGTTGCTTTATTTGATAGATTTACCGGTCACAATTAGATTATCCGAAGATCTTTTCTCATCTTTTATTGCTCATTCCTAATTTTTTAATGCTGATCACACATTATTTGTTGGCACAGGCCTTAATAATTTAGTGGCACTTTTTTCATTTTTTGGTGCTTTTTCTGAATTACTAAGTGCAGGTAAATATTTTAGCCGTTTATGAATGATGTGTATTTTTTATATACGATCGTCTTTTTATTAAATATTTCCTGTGCATCAAAATTAATATCATTTTGGGTTTAAGGTCCGTTTAACATGTATATCTGCTTTAATATCCTTAAACAACTCAATTTCTCTTGAGTCAAAACAATCTTTCCACTCATGGATATTTAAGCTCCTTAGACATATGTTTGTTGAAAATGGCATTGAAATTAAAAAGGCGATTAAAATTTTACCCTAGAAAGCATGACCTGTTTAGTGGAATACCTGTAACTAGAAATGAGAAGAAAAATTAGTATTTTCCATTTAATTCCAACTACCTTTGCTTATCTTGAAAGATACGCGTATTTCGTCTACAATGTGCAGACTTCTTGAGTATCTCGTACTAATAACTCGACTGAAGAAAACCTACGCCACCTGGCGTATATACACTATTTTCTAAAATACAAAACGTTTACCTGTCATTATTTTGTTTATACCTATCATATTATTATTTGGCTCATACCTATCATGGGTCAAAAACAAATGTACTTAATATCTACCTCGCTTTTTTTCCTATAACTAACCTAATTATTGTGTAGCAGCAGGTGCTCCGCTTCGTCGGGTTTGATGTCGTTTGGGTGTTAAGTTGAAGAGCCATGTGTAACCGCTGCCTTGGTCTTTGTTTAGTAGATTTGTGTTCTGTTGTTTGTTTATTTCTAAGCTTTCAGTGACGTCTTATTTCCAGGGTGTAGTTCGTAATATTGTGATGTCATTCGTAGTTATGTCGTGATTTTCCGTGAAGATGTGTTCAGCGACTGTCGATTTGAAGTTATGTGAAATTCCTTTCTCGTTCTGTTTGACAGCCTTAGTCACCTCCACTTGATGCTCCTTGAACCTTGTTGCTACGCGTTAAATGGAAAATACTAATTTTTCTTCTCATTTCTAGTTAAAATTTTACATTTTGTCAGCCCATTGGGACTGGACATGCTCCTGATTGACTTCAGACGGCAAGTTGTCCCAACTACAAACGTGGCAGGCATGTGTTAAATCAAATAGATTATTACTCTCAATTTCTTTGTTTATTTACACAATCTATATATATAAAAATGAAATGCTGTCCGTTCGTGACAGCATAACTCACGAACGACACGATGGAATTACTTGATTTCTTTTTCATTTGATTCGTCTTGAATCCCAACAGGTTTTTGAAATAAAAAATGTACGAAATTTTTTCGGGAGAGTAAAATAAATCATTTAAATTAAATTTTCACTTTATATGGAAATATCATAATAGAAAACAACAAGACCATCCATCGAGTTGGAAGGAGAAACCGTTGGAAAATTTTATAATGGCGTCTTAATTAACAAAAAATGGACGAGAGGGGAGCGAATCTCTCATTGTTATTTAGGACTTTTTGAAAAATTATGCGAAAAACGATAATACACTGGAGTCGTTTATTATGCGAGTTTTTTTTACGTGGTGTTCATAATTCACGCGAGGAGATACCGTTCACTTAGATTTTGTCATTAACGCGTTTAAATAATCACTTTTGTTGCTTTTTACGAGGTTTCCGTAAATTACGGGTTTGTACGCGAATTCTAGGAGTTACTCAGTTGTTTTTAAGCATTTTTGTTTCACCGCACTCATTCCTGCGTAAAAAGCAACCTCACCCACGTAACATTGCCAAACCAACTAAGTTTTACTAAAGTTTTATGAAAGCCACCAGAAATCAATTCAGTTTTATTATGGCAGCACGAGATGCCAATAGGTTTCAAATTTTAGGTCAGGTTTATAAGAACCTACACAGCTTCTTTACAACAATCTTAAAACCTTGACTTCTAAAATTCCTTTATCCCTATCAAAGGTTTAATTTTGACTTTGTAAAATCATAAAATGCTGTTTTGAAATACCGTTTTAGGACTCATTCATATTATCTTATAATGGTCAGTTGAAAAAGTATTTTAAAATTATTTTGCTTCCAGTAAATGCATTAAACGGCTAATTGGCATTTTGAAAAGCTACCAAGCGACCAGATAGTTTTATAGTAACCATTGCTACGATAAATTGGCTCATTGGCAAAACTGTGATTTCTTGCAATCGCCATATTGGAATGTATGAAATTATTGAAATGTGGAAAAATAAATACACCAAATTTTAAATGACATACAATTGAACTGTAGATCTGAGGCAAATTTCGGTATTCGTTCAGATAACCTTATTGAATTCCATCAATTTTCAGGAGTTTGCATGATTAATTTATCGAATATATTTCTTTCAATTTTGTTTTTGTTGCTGTAAACTCGCATAATTTCCGAGGCGCATTAATTTTTAGCTCTTATCATGCCAATATTCACCATAAAATTAAATGCGCATATGATTTATAGCATGATATGCCAAACAAAACAACTCAATTTGTTTTATATATTTTGCTTTCAAACATAATTTCCGCAACACTTGAGCTTTTTTCTTAGCCATTATTTACTGTTGAATGAATCAGAAGAGCAGAGAATCGAACAAAGCAGAACAACAAAAACCAACCACAGATATCGCCGTGAAGTTTGACAGCTGTGGCCACTCGGCATTATCTTTCATAATAACATCTTTCACTAGAACATTTTTCAAAATCTTTATGGTCTTGGAAAGGTTTTATTAATTTGTTTTCACAACCGTCTACAGAGTGGGCCACTTTGTACACATTTCGGCTTTAAAGATGCATAGAGGAGGTGGACAAAACAGTTTTGAATGTAGTTTCATCAACAAAGCCGGGAGGAGTGCTATACGGCTGGAATAGAACTGAAATTGTTACTTGGGCAGTGTAAACGTGTAGGTTCACGTATAAATTGAAACGTTTGTATTGGTGATATCTCGCAGCGAGATGTAAATAGGAGTGAAGTTCAATGGAGAATGAGAGTATTAGTTTTTGTATTCTATGTTGAACTGACAGGTGTATAATAACATTTTTGTTTATATTAGTATCGTTCACTGTAAGATTGATAGTGCATCAGGACAGTGAAAACGAACATATTACTAGAAATTTAGAAGAAACTAATTATGTTGCAATTTCAATTTCAATTAGTATTATTGTGCAATGCCTCCTACTAGACGAAAGTAATATTGGTCGCTGCAGCCGCACGACTGTTAGCGCAGCAAAATCTTCAATGAGACGTTCAGCATGCAACTCAAAATGACTTGGATCGACAACGAATGGCACGGGCTCGACCGATGTTGGGTCAAGAAGAGAGAGCAGGTCGAAATACAAGCGATAGAGTTAGAAAGAAGCGTAATCGGGAATTATCAGAAAGATCTGGTGACAATCGTACCCAAAATAACATCACTAAACGACTATGACAGCAAACCTACATTCTGCAAAATCTTCAACGTGCTGCATTTCAATATGATCCATTGGTTAATTTCAGTGCGGATATATCAGTCGCCATTGAATCAATGAGTGAAGTTTGTTCTCATTGTAATGCATTGTAGCTCCCAAATGAAACACCAAATGAATTGTGTTGTGCAAGTGGCAAAGTTAAAGTAACGCCACTAAATCCACCACCAGCGTTTGCGCTCATTGGTGTCTGGATCAGGAAGTGATTCTAAACATATTCTGCAGAACATCCAGAGTTATAATGGTTGTTTTCAAATGACTTCATTTGGGGCAACGAACATAATAAGAAAACAGTTCATGCCAACACCTATGGTAATATCTATAATGTTCTATAAGTTTTCTTGGACATTAAACCTTACCTTACAGCAACACATTTCGATAAAATCATCACATAAAAGTAAGAAATTAACTCTAAATAAATGGAATTAAAACTTATTGCAAATAAACTATTTCATTTATAACTCTTCTCCAATTTTCCATTAAGTAATTATGGGCAGGACAACGTCTGCCGGGCTGCAGTTAGTATATATATATAGTATATATATATATATATATATATATATATATATATATATATATATATATATATATATATATATATATATATATATATATATATATATATATATATATATATATATATATATATATATATTGATAGTTCCGTATAGCGTAACGGCAGGCTTTGTAATTGAAAGATACAAGTTGAAAACTAGTGTAGGGTATTTCTAGACAAAATCGTCAAAAGGTTGAAACAATGACTTAAAACGTAAATTTCTGAAGCGCCAGGTAATTAACATCTACATCCACTACCGACGGGAAGGTAATAACTCCCTCGTATCTAGAAAATCAGAAGAAAACAGTATTCTCCATCTCTTAACCACCTTACCATTCACATAGATACGCGTATTCGTCTACAACGTGCAGACTTCTTCAGTGTCTCGTACTAATAACTCGACTTTAGTACGAGACACTGAAGAAGTCTGCACATTGTAGACGAAATACGCGTATCTGTCGAAGATTAGCAAAGGTAGTTGGAATTAAATGGAGAATACTAATTTTTCTTCTAATTTTCTAGTTACAGGTATTCCACTAAACAGCTCAAACCCTCCAGGATCCCTGTATCTGTTTCTGGCGCTATTTTGTTAGTGAAAGCAAGCAAAACCCAGAAAAATACGATAGAAGTCATTGTTTACAAATGTTACTTTCGTCCTTTTGACTATTTTGTCTAGATTTGATATAAAACCGTTCAACCGCAAGATGTCGTGACTAAGAGCACTCAAAGTTCATCGATATTTCGACAAAGATTTTTCATTAGGCCTATCTGTCAAACGTAAACAATGGCTTTTCCACGAATTTTCCGTCAGGGCCTGTTCATAAACCACGTAGAATTATTTTTGAACATCCCAACCCCCCCCCCTTTCGTAGACTTTTCTCCATACAATTTATTTTTTATTTTTGTATGGAGTGTAGACTTTTTCCAAACCCCCTCCCCCAGAAAAGTCTACGTGGTTTATGAATAGCTCCTCATTGAAAAGTCGCCTAATCAATCCACCAATACATATGGAAGCGGAAGAGTTTACCTATCCGATGGAATTGGATGCTTACACGGGAAGGTTTTGTGCCACGAGAAGTTGAGAAGCCATTATTGTTTACGTTTGTTAGTAAGGCCTTAATCAAAAATCTTTGTCGATTTGTTATTCAAGATATGTTTCCGTTCCGTGACTTACCTGTTCATGTGTCATCGAGTGAGAAGTGATGATGTTGAATCACGGCCTCATTGGGTGAAGCAACGTGTTTTTGAGATCTGAGTTTTTTTTCTTTTTTGCGAAGTGAAGTTTACGGATTTCGGTTATTATATAGGAATCAAGGAAGAAAACGCAAAGAGCTGTACATCGGTATACCAACTTAGAAGACGCCATGACATAACCTCAAAAAATGAGGAGTCCAACAAAGAAGGGCTCGGATCCATCCGGGAAAAAATTTGACACTTGTGAATACAGCCAAACCAACAATGCCCCATATCGGATTATCGCCGAACTCGAAGATGACCAGCAAGGAGCTTGCAAAATCAACAAGTTGTCGCTGGGAAAGATACTCTCTGCTACATCAGAATACAAAACAAACGTCAGCAACATGAGATCTCTCGGACAAAAAAGTTGCTAATTTTTGTTATAAACTATGAAGTCGCAAACAAAATGCAGAAGGATTCAAGGTTGAAAAACTAACTTTAAAACACCGATACGTCGACGGCGTGAACACTCCGGGTAACAGAATTAGTATTACTTTCAGATCAAGTAAGTTACCAGACGAGGTCAGGCTTTTTTGCTGCCTTAACAACACAATTGTCTATGTTATGGACAGTGGAAACTGTCCAAATCCTAGAAAGTGTATGTACTGCAAAACGGCGCAAAAGCGATGGACAGCGAATGTCCGGAATGGACACGACAGAGAAATATTAAACGCATTATGTCAAAAACTAACCTTACTTATATGGAAGCACGAGAGCTAAATCCAGTGCTGACCCAAAATCGGTACGAAATACTCGAGAATGTGGACGAATTCCCCACTCCAGCAGACAGCTTCGCTGACATGGTAGCAGGAAGCTACAAGACTAAGAACCCTATCCAATATCGGCAGCAAAAGAGTAAGAGATTTCTACAACAGGACGACGTCATCATCGCTCGATTCAGAGAAGGTATTTACTGATAAGAAGAAAAAGACAGATCGACGGAAATCGTATACAAGACAATTATCATGTATTGTTAATATCAGAAACTTGGAGTAGAATTAGAAAATACAAAGTACAAAACACCTAATTAATTTCTATTCGTATTTAGAGTCTAGAGCAGATGTGAAACCTGGTGCTGGCATTATTATAAATAAAAAATGCACGCTTGTTGCACCATCTTTGTATCAGGATTTAGAGATGAAAGTTTTGGATCACGGGATTGGAGGTAGTCGACATATTGCGTTAATTACAACAATGCTTGGAGTTCCAGACAAACCTAAGCGCTATTTCATCACAACTCAACTCCAGGAGCTGGATCCAACTGAAGTCGAAAGTCTAAAGGACCTGCAAAAGGTAGTAAAAACTATAATTAAAAAAGCGAAACAGAACGAAAAACACATCCCTAAGTTCTGGTGGAGCGATGAAGTAGAATCAGCATGGTAAACCAAAAACAATGCTCAAAGCCGCTATAATAGAACGAGTGGTATAACTCATTAAGACCTTAAATGCAGCTGTTCTATCGGAATATCATGAGTTCTTGGATAAAAATCAGATATTACCCGATCTATCATTTGGTTTCCGAAAAAAAATGTCTACAAATACATGTCTAACTTTTGTTACCAACTCGACACTTTGGAGCAAATACTGATAGAACAAGGAACTCCACAGGCATTTTCCAATTTTTTTGTAAGTTTCTTAAGAGACCGAAGACTGCAACTACAAGTAGGAGGAGAAATGATTTTTAGGACTGTTAGCAACGGCCTACCTCAAGGAGACATACTATCGCCGAAAAATATTGCCGATGTTCAGGAAAGAAGCTCAACAATTCATGGCACTTTTTAAAAAAAAAACGGCTAACCTTTTGAATTTTGTTATCAACACCAACAAGACCAAGGTTTTGTCCTAGCTTCGGCTGGACATATACTAAAATTTGAACTAAAGACCAAGGTTTTAGTGTTTCAAGCAAACGATAGAAAGCTAGATGTAAAAATCAATGGCATTGCTTTCGAAACAGTTAATACCTACAAATACCTAGGTATTACTCTTGACAAATTACTACGCTTTCGTACTCACATTCGTGTCATGAAACTACGAACTACAGATAGAATGAACATGATCAAGATGATCAGTAATGCTCGCCGAGGAGGGCATCCAAGTACATTGGGACTCATCTATAATAGTATAGTGAGAAACTTCGTTTAATATGGATCAGGAATCTATGTTGCCAGCAAGAGCAACCTGGAAGCCCTGAACATCGTCAACAACCAATGTCTTCGCAAAGTTACGGGCTGTACAAAAAGCACACCGTTGAACGCGCTTCATGCAATAGCCGCTCAGGAACCTTCAGAATTCCGAAGGACCTAGTTAAACAATGCCACTATGGTTCTGTGGTTTGGAATCAAATTGAAAATTCCTCACATAACTATACGGAAGATTTCAACCAAGACACTTTTATGGAGAAGTTGATAGCAGAACACAGACCGATATTTGACTCTTTGTCTCTACACCAGTAAGAGAAGCACAAACATCTAGTTACAAAGCAACGACAGAACCGTGACCTACACGAAGGAATGGTTGAACAAAAAAGTTACCACTGAAGTTGTACTCAAGCAGCTCTAACTGGGAAGTACGCTGGACGTCAGATCATTTACACTGATGCTTCAAAAATCCAAGACACATGTGGCGTAGGGATATACCATGAAAGAGGAAAATTTCGTCTATCGTTGAAACTACAAAATCATGCATCATGTCAGCAGAAATCGAAGCAGTATACGTAGCACTTCAATACGTAACGCGCAATCAACTACAGGATGCGGTTATTATGACGGATTCCAAATCTGGTTGCCAATTTATCCTGAATGGGCAGGAAGCTAGTGAGCGTGATGAGACAATAGAAGATATACTTCGTATGGCAGCAGCATCGCGAACTACCATTCAATGGATCCCTGGGCATGTGCATATCGCCGGAAAGGAGATAGCAGACCAGCTAGCTAAAGCAGCAATCAATCAGGGCTCAACAGCTGTAAATAAAATGTTCACCCATGATGCAATCAACTACTTCCAGGAGGTTGCTGTGTTCCGAACTCAGGAATGGTATGTGAACTACACTGCAAAGCTCGGCAAGGGACGCAAGTATTTTACACTCAAAACCACAATCCCTAATAAGCCATGGCCCAACGGACTGGCTTTACAAAACGACGAAGTACGGACTTTAAATAGGATTTTTTCGGGACACGACTACTCTAGATACGGTCTATACAGGAAACAACTTGAAAATGATTGTATTTGCGATTTATGCGATGAAATAGAGGATGCTAAGCACTTGATACTGTTCTGTATAAAATATGTAACTCCAAGAGAAAATTATGAACTAGATAGGTTTAATACATTGGAAGAAATTTACGATACTAAAGATGTAAACATTCTAAGAAACGTCAAACGTTTCCTGAATGAAATCAAGAAGAAAATATAAGCAAACACCAACAACGCACCAGCGGCCAAAGTGAGCGGCTGAGACAATCGAGCTGTCATTTCTGACATCTTCGAAGAGGAAAAGTCCATGAGACTATAAAGAAAATAAGCTGGCAGTATAGCAGCTCTTGCAGTGCCAAATGGTGTGGTGTATTACAACACCAAAACAGAAGTTGGAAGAAGAAGAGTAAGAAGAAGAAGGGGAACCATGGCCTACTTGTATTGAGTGAAGTTTGAACACTCGGGCTTACTGATGGCAACCCAGTGAGCAACTGCGTGTAAAGCTTCCGAGCACGGGTTTTAGCAGTGACATTTTGTCTCACATTCCTGATTGGGGCCTTCTGTACTGTGAGGGCATGTAGTCCAGACCGTTTAATGGTTTTAGAGACAAAACAAGTAGACCCCAGAGATTTCCTAGCGACATCCCTCCCGTTCGACAGTCAAATTCTCCTTAAAGGTTTTTAACACACGACAAATGCTTGATATTAGGGATACCAACCTTTTTAGCGATCCATTTATGGGATGCACCTTGATTGGCAGATTGAGTATTGACAATTTTTGCACGTGAAGAAAATTATTCGGCTTAACCAATGAAATCATGGCTTCTAGTAAGTATCATCATAGCAAGCTGACTCAATTATGTACTACCAAAAAATGATGAAAAAGAAGATTATTTTGCTCACGAGCTATCTGATGTCCATGTTGTCACCATGATTTTATCGAATCTCTGAATTTATGACACATCTGAATACCGAATGAATTTTCTAGATTTTGATTGTAATTAAACTCCTTTGTTATTGGAACGGCTGCTGGAAAATAAGAAAAACGAGTTGAAAATTGACTCAGATTGGTGAAGCAAAATTAGTAATCTCCATTTACCCCAACTACCTGCTTATCTTCGACAGATACGCGTATTCTCGTCGGCCAACGCAGATTTCTTCAGGTCTCGTACTAATAACCTTGACTACGACGAGTACGAGACACTGAAGAAGTCTGCACATTGTAGACGAAATACGCGTATCTGTCGAAGATAAGCAAAGGTAGTTGGAATTAAATGGAGATTACTAATTTTTCTTCTAAATTATAGTTACAAGTATTCCACTAAACAGCTCAAACCCTCTATTGAAAATTGCTCATTTCACATCCCAAAACATGTCGGAGTATTTTCCAACCCAAAGAACGGCTCTCATTAACTTACAAATCGTCCAAAGGCATCCAGATGCATCCCATTTTCAATAGATACAAATCGATAATTAGTAGTTCAACCCACCAATAGTGGGCCACCTGAGAATTCCAATTCCCGTTAATTTGACCCACAGCAGCCCGAACCGATGATGATCTTTCGGAAAGCAAAAGTGAGCAAAAAGGGCGGCACCTCATGCATTAGTGGAAATGCAACCACCGCATTTCGATGGGCAAGCAAGCGCAAGGCAGACAAACAGCCGTTTAGGGTCCAGTAATAGGTGCTAAACGTTCGCCCTTCGAGACATCAATCTTCCAACCCAGATGAGAGCGCACCCTTTTTGAAGAAGATCCGAAAGGCAGCAATTTTACGGAATCCTATCTTGGCATTTAAAATAATTGCGATAATTGATTTCCGAAGCGAGGATTTGATCTTCTTGATTTTCCAGGCCTTTAAGCGTCTTAAAATTGCGATTTTCAACCGGTTAGAATGAGAAGCTTCTCGGAAATCAGGTCAATCCCTGAGGGGTGTGAGCCAAAAAAAAATACTCCTGAAAAATATGATAGCTAAAAGGGTACGTAAAATTTAATTACTTTCGAATGATGAGATCTCTCAGCGACTGCAGAGTTTCGCAATCCTTTTTCCCGTTCGACCTTTTTCTTCGTTTCACACATAAATAAAAAATCGGGATCAAAAAGGATCCTCTCCTGTTGGCTGGAATAATGGGAACCGAGCATGAATTCCGATAAAAGTGCGTGAGAATGTCGAATCCTTCTTCTGCGCATCCTTCGGTGTAAGAAGTTGATCCTATAATTTATTTCATCCTTCTTCCAATTCTTGTTTCTCTCTCCCAGTGACTCCTGACCAAAAACCACAGACTCATTCGAGGAAACCACTAAACGTTCCAATTTAAAACAATCCTCCAATTATCCACCGGTTCCACCCAGCATTCGGTATCGTTTAATTTAGCAATTAAAATTAGAAAACATGATTCAAATATTTCTATTGCTTCATTTCATCCGACTTTCTCGGAGGTCGGTCGATCCAGTTCGCGCCCTCCCAAAACGATTCCCCACTTCCACGCCTTGGGCCGTCGCCGGACTATTGAAATCGTTTTCTCTCCATCAACTGGAAAATTTTAATTAATCCATCGATAACGAGTCCTCGTGGCGTGGAATCCTTTTGTTTCACTGAGCGGGTGGCTTTCGAAGGATCGGCGGTTGATTGATGATCGAATCATGAAATTTAAGATGTCCCTGCCGGGCATTGTTTCGAGGTTTGGTTTGGCGCCGTGTTGTTCGACGGGGCGGAAGGATTGAATCCAGGTTGAATTACCGAGATTAGAAGGGAATTGAACCAATTTGACAGAAACGACAGAGATTCAAATCTCTGGTCAACTAAACTATTACAAACCTGCGTCGAGCGTTTTCTAATCTCCTCTCGTCGTGTTTCTCTCGAAATGGCAAAATTGATTTCGGATAATTAAAAACAAACTATCCCAAAGCTTATTGAAAGCAAACACCCGCTTACGAACACCCCAGGAGGTCCCTCCCGAAAGAGTATCGATTCCCGCATATACCCCTACCTCTCCCCGGACCATGGCCAATCGGCACTAATCCATTCCAGGTTCGAGTTTGTTTTGACTGTCGGGACATTGTTCTTCGCATGTAATTACTGCTCTTTTCACGTTTTCCTGCAAAATTTGACCTGCTTCTGATTGTGGAAAGTGCAGATTATCGTTCCTCTTTGGCTGGATGGATGCATTGCTCATTTCAGAGCATTCATTAGAAACGTAAACAGAAATTTTCCGCTTCTGAGCGCAGACAATCTAAGCCGATGACTAATCCGCTTTCCGTCGGAGAAAGCATTGTTTCGATTCTCCCAGGCGGAAACGGTAAAAAATTGATCTCCATACATTGTAATTTGGAAACCACGTCCATGCCAAGACGTTGAATGAAAGGTTCTCGAGAAAATTGCATACTAGTCTTATTCAAATGCATCTTTTGTTCCGTGCCGGTCGAACCTCGATGAAAGAAGTCTGGGTTGTGCAAGGATCAGTCTTAGTTTTGATTGTAAATTGCAAAAAAGAAAATCTGAATATTCTCAAGGGTCCATTCAGCAACCTCCGGAGGTAGTTCCGGTGCAGAAATCGCTTCCACCCCTATAGCCATTTGCATCATCATCATCATCACCACTTCCATCAAAAGACGCACCTGAGGGTTTTGGCTGTGCAGACAGAACAATGCCGAAATTTGTGAAATCCTGTTGCGAAGGCGGCAACGATAGAAGAAGACTACCGAGCCATGCTTCCGAGTTCATTTTTTCTTCCACGTCACTTCCTTACTTCCTAGCTGATGATGAATCTGTTTTACAAATTATTCGAAAAGGTGATGCTTCTTTTTGGATTTGGCTTTACAAGTTATATTACTGCATACCTGCGCCAGCCATTGAATTTCAAAATTCCATATTTGGACAGTGGATTGGAGGATATGTTTCGGATAAGATGAACTACCACAGGAATATTTGGTTGGTTAATATTTCCTTTAATGTGAACAAAATTATAGTTGCCTCCTTCACCTTAAATGAAAACCAAGATTGTAACGCAATTTCGCATGATATTATGTCTCGTAAATGATCGCAACTTTAAGAAATAATACATGACTGTTCATGGGCAATAAAGCAACACATAAATTCGCTTTGAAAAATACAATGTGTGCGTGAGGTTGTGCAGTTATTAGTTATTGTTATATTGTTATTAGTAGTATGAGTATGAGATTAGAGTCCGGAAGTTGGATGGCATACAAAAAAAAAGAAACGAGATTCGAACCGTGGCCGCCAGTGTTGCCGGCTGCAGATAGCAACCATTTAGTCACTTTCACAAGTTGAAGTTGATTGGAACAAAAGCTCTCCAGTTTATTCGATTGTCGAGGCGCTCAGTTGTACAGCAATTACGTAAATGTCGTTCGCATACACTTGCATGTCTTCGTTTATTTCATAAAAAACGGCAAACTTGATGAGAGGAAGATCGTAGTCCAAATGGCGAGTGAAAATAAAAATAGAACACCGAACAGCGGAATTCCAACAGTGGACAATAGCGTTTCGGCATTCTGTGCAATTGTTTCACCCTTATTGAAATTTTGTTGACGGTTGAACAAAGACCCTACGGTTGCTTCGACTGTCGAGGCTCTACACTGAAAAAATATTTCACTTAGTTACTACTGGAATCACATGTAGATATTTTCTATAAAACTAAAATAAGTAACATGAATATCACATAACTAGAAAAAGAAATTCTACTTTACTATTCACAATCTTATGTGTCCAGTAAAATGTAAATGATTAGTAAAGTAGAATTTCTTTTTCTAGTTATGTGATATTCATGTCACTTATTTTAGTTTTATTTTATTGTGCAAAGCATTTTCCACTTCCTGAATCACATGAGAGGTAAGTAAATTTTTAGTGGATATTTTCCACTGATTATGTGAATTTATTTTTGGGTGTAAGCACACAGAAACTTGCTACGAGGAATCTGCACCCAAAAAATTATTCACATAACCAGTGGAAAATAACCACTAGAAATTCACTTAACTTTTATGTGATTAGGGAAGTGAAAAATTTATCTGCAAAATCAAGTGAATCTTATGTGTCCAGTGAAATGTAAGTGATAATTCAAGCTCCCCCGCTTTGTTTACAAAATCAGATACGTCTGTTTGAAAAAGTACTCAAGAATTCCTTGCCTAGATCCTTCTCCTATATCAAAAGTGCTTCATGTGCATGGAATTATGAAAACAATAAATTTAGGAACAGTTTTACTGATATCATTACATGCTTAAGTCTGTTGTGCTTATCCGAATTAGGAGAGTCAATTATAGCTTAAGCAATTGGCATTGTAATTTGCTTTCAATATACTTTTCAAATTCAGAAGGGACCACTCTTATGGAAAATAAGTGGGCCATCTTAACGCAATATTATATGTTACATGTTTACAGTGGCTAATGATGATTTAAGAGATGTTTCAATACTATTTTCTTTTACGTTTCAATCAAATTCTATTTTTTTATTTTTTTTTATTTTTTTTTCACCGAAAAGGACCTGCCTAATGGAAATTAAGTGAGCCACCCTAATGAAATATCACATATAATATGTTATCAGTTGCCAACGATGATATATAGGATATGTTTCAATACTATTGCCCTGAATATCTCAGCAGTTGAATTCAAATCATTTTAGTAAAATTAAATTCACTCTCCAAACTCAAAACTTGGCTAAGTCGATTGGCTAAAGTCGATTTGGCTAAAGTCGAATATTTTCAAAAAAAAAAAGCTAACACTAGTTCTCGACGTATCATGCATTTCGAAGATCTGTGGCACAAAAAAAAATTGATTTCGGAAATTACATGTACCCCACCTTGGGAAAACTTTCCAGCCAGAAACGCTTAATAAATATTAATTTTGCCTCGACAGTTTCCGATTGTAATGAAATTTTGTCCATATGTAAGTTTCTACCCCAGATAACATTTTTCATAAAATGATCGAGGCAAGCGATGCTTTAGAACTGACGTGTTTTGATTTTACAGCTGCGTAAATAATCGAAAATTTTGTTGAAAATTTAGAGAAAACGGTATCGATCAGTTCTCCGTGAGTGAAATATCCTCACGTTATTTGCTGAGCTGTGGCTTTTCAGTCTTACTAAAACAATCTTGTGCCGATAAAACTATAACTAGAAAACATTGGGTACATTGTGATTCTTTCTTTGGAATAAATCGACCACCTAATCAGGGTTACTGAGAGGGAGGCAAATACTTGTAATTAATAGCGGGAATATGCGCAAGACAATTTAATTAACGTGGAACCCGATTTGTGTTTACAAGGAGTTTTGGTCGTAAGGATGGAAAAGTTCGGACTTCGTCGTGATCAGTTCGGTAGAAGTAGTGTTCCGTTTTCGAGTCGTTTTTTATAATGTAATCTTATTATGAATTATATAGATGATCACATCACTTATCCAGGTGAATCCTGATCCATCGAGCCCTACCCTACTAACATAGAACCCTCCTTCCTGTGACCTTTGTGGGGATGCAGAGGTTAACACGGTCCCTAATCATCAAAGGTCACACTAACTTTCCTTTCCTATTCCTACCTGATTGCAAAGGCGGTAGGCCGTTATTGAATATTAAAGAAATTGAGTCACCGAAACGTGTACAGTGAGAATGGTTGGTTACTCCCAGCCCCATTCAGTTGATTCATTGTGCAATTTCACTGATTCTGACTCAATCACGGAGTAGCAAACCATTGATACGTGCAGTCAGTCAAGCTAAGTCAAGATAACATGTTTCATAAAAAAATCCTTAAGTTCCCTGGACTAATTTTCTTTAAAGGCTTATGTAAATTATGAATTTATTAAAAAAAAAACATAATATGTAAACGATTGTTCTGATCAAAATGTGGTCTGAGTAAAAGTTGTAAGAAAAAAATACACTGAAACTAAAAAAATGTAAATTCATGCTAAAAAAATAAAAACCATTGATTTTCTCAAAGGATACCCACTTAGAATTTTCTAATTTTTTTTTTGAAAAAACTTGAAGTTATGTCCAAAAATTTATAAAAATTTATAAAAATAAAATTTTACAAAAATTTAAAAACAAAAAATTAAAAAGTTGAAGAAGTGACCATCTGAGACTCTTCACCAGCTTTAAGGGCATCAGCTTTCCAAAAAATAAAATTTTAGAGGATAGAAGGCAAGTTCCTTTGAGAAAATCAATGTTTTATATTTTTAAGCATGAATTTTCAATTTTTTTAAGTTTCAGTGTAGTTTTTCTTGAAGAACACTTCATTAACTACAACTTTTTTCAAGACAACATTTTGATCAGATGGGTCGTTTGCGAAGAAATTTTGTTTGAACAAATTAAATTTCACATTTTAAACACGCCCTTATAGAAAATTACTCCACGATGATTTTGGATTTTCTTATGGAAAACTTAATTTTGTATAGAAACCAACTTATGGACAATATTTCATTTAGATCGGAGAGAGTAGGGTCCAACCGGTTTGCTATTCTGGCTGGAAATGCTAACAAGTCGAATTTTAACCGCTTTGAGATCCACTTTAACGAGAGTCCAATTGAGCTCAAATTTTGCATGGGGACTTCTTTTGAGAAGACTTTTGAGCACTACTCTTTTGAAATTCAAAAAGTCGGTTTTGGCTGGCACCCTAATGTACATAATAGTGTTATTAAAATAAGCTTTCCCACGCGTTAATACCCATGATTATAATAGATTCACTTCACATGTATCGCACACAACAAAACTTCAAGATAGTATCAAAACTTCATTATAATTTCACGTATTTTCAGAATATTTAGACAAAACCATGCAAAACTGAAACTGGGCAGAACGCACCGTGGCGTTATGTATGCGTCTACACGTTTAAAATAAAGTACTCAGTGGGGCAGTTATGTGTATGAAGCCAAACGTGGGTATAAGTAACCAACTTCTGGTAAAGTTCTACCCATAAGTAAATAATTTAAACGCAATGGTAGATAAACACAATTATACCCAACGTGCTTCTCACACTTGGGGGTACTTTTTTCTAAGCGTGTGTGTAATAAGGAGTTGGCAACATATCAAAACGTTTTGTGCAACGTCTTTATTCCATACCCAATGGCTGCTTGACTACCTAACAGAGCTAAGAGCGATATCTTGCAACCTCCTCACTTTACAACTCTAATGAGTAACTTTTTATAGCCGTGTTTTTACTTTTCACAAGCGATGCATTCTATCCCAATAATGTGGTGCATCATATCCCAGTGTTGTGGTGCGTCTTACCCCAATTTGCATATTAAACAGGCATTTTACCCCGGTGTCTACTTGGGTTCGAATTGAAAAGGTTTAAAAAATCATGAAAAATCATCGTTTTGAATTTACATTTCATCTACAACAGAAACATCGTAATGCACCATACTGTATAATTTCTTCCTAAATTTAAGCTTCTATTCCTTAGTACTTCACAATGCTTAAACGGTGCGTTTCGTACCATCCTCCCCCATATGTTTCGGTTAAGATGAACCACCACAGGAATGTATTGGGTTGGTTAAAATTTCCTTTAATGCATACTCCTTCACCTAAGTTGAAAAAGCAAAGATTGTAATGCAATTTCGCATGACTTTATTTCTCGTAATGGATCACAACTTGCAATGTTGTAAGAGGTTGTGCTGTGTACTAGTAGTAGAGTATGAGATTGGAGTCCGGAAATAACAAAAAAGTCGATCTCGATTCGTATCCGATGTTAGAACCGTGGCTGCCAGCGATACGGCTCTAGATAGCAATCATTAGGTCACATCAACAAGTTGAAACGAATGGAACAAAAGCCTTATAATTACTTCGATTGTCGAGGCACTCAGTTGAACAGCAGTTACGAAAATATCGTTCGCATACACTTGCATGGCTCGTTTATTTCATTAAAAGCGTGGTGATCAAGAACACTCAGCCAAGTAATCTTAAAATTTTCTTCAGATTCAACTTATGAACGATGCTTTGGAATTTCATAAGGCTGACTTATGAATAGATTTTGTTTCACATATGACGTTGTTTTTGTAGGCCTTTATTGCTGTTAACAAATGTTGATATATACTAGTGGACAACGACTCAGTAAAGACATTTTCCGGAAAATAAAAATAATATTAAAATAATGCCCTTATTGTGCAGTTTTGGATTTTTCTTACATCGTACAACAAACCGCTTTTAATTCGAATTTCATTTGAATTTTCTAGCTGCATTTTAAAAGTTTCGTCCTATACCTTAACATGGAAGCTGTCAGATTTATCATCACTCGGTGTCTTCTTCTTTTTTCAAATTGGATTCCTCTATAGCAAATAATCGTAAGACCCCGTTCGCACTACAACCTATATTACGTGATATAGAGTATCTTGATATCAGCATCTATACATCTAGTTTTTACTGGAAATAACTTGCATGGCATTTGATATCAAGATACTCTACATTACGTAATATAGTTCGTAGTGTGAACGGGGTGTAATGCAATCTTATGAGTGTCGAAAGTTTAATTTGCTGAGTGAAGGGCAAACTTGATGAGAGGGAGATGGCGGTGAGACGGCGAGTGAAAATAAAAATAGAACAATTGACAGCGGAATTCCAACAGTGGCCAACAGTGTTTCGGCATTCTGTGGTATTGTTTCACCCTTATTGTAATGTTGTTGACGGTTGAACAAAGACCCAACGGTTGCTTCGACTTCGAGGCCAAACACTGAAAAAATGTTTCACTTAGCTACTACTGGAAACACATGTAGATATTTTCCAAAACTAAAATAAATGACTTTAACATGAATATCACATAGAAAAAGAAATTCTTCTTTACTAATCATTTACATTTTACTGGACTATGTGTCACTGGATTGTGTGGGATAACTTGATTTTGCAAAGCATTTACCTGAATCACATGAAGGTTAAGTGAATTTCTAATGAATATTTTCCACTGATTATGTGAATTTATTTTTGGGTGTAAACACACAGCGATAAACTTGTTACGAGGAATCTGTGTGCTGCCAACCGCGTGCTCATACTTGAATGGCTTCGATTGTGCCATAAAACGCTTTGTGGATCGTGATGGGCAAAAGTGGACTTTCTGATTCATGCGGATTTTCCAAGGTATAATTGCAAAAACTGCAGAGGCATTTTTTGCCACCATTTCAACTTTCGGGAGTTATGCGTCTGCCACAACTCCTTGCTTAGATCCTTCTCCTATTATCGAAAGTACTTCATGTGCATGGAATTATAGAAATACCAAATTTAGGAAGCGTTTTTCTAAAATCATTGCATGCTTAAGCCTATTTGTTCTTACCCGAATTGGGATAGTCAGTTATAGCATAAGCAATTTAAGGGGTTATATAACAACAACCGCCAATGTTGAACGACAGCTCTTAGATGTATAGAATAAGTTAAGAATAATAAGTGCATTAGCTTTTATTAGCATATATTTATGTTTTCTCCATCTTAGAGATCCATTGTTGTGCATATATTACGGTTAAAAAAAGTGTATTCAGCCCTTATTACTTCGTTTAAGCAATTTAAAAAAATCTTTCCTCTGTTATAATGTATCATATGATGCGATAAAAAAGAAATCTACCTTTGGTTTTCAGTTTTGTCCTATATCAGATTGGAAATAATATTATTTCTCAATGTATCCGAGGGAGTTACCCGAATATACCTAAATAAAATTCCATGTGTACGATCAACTATCTGCCATTCAATCAAGCATGAACAAAAGAAATGACTGACCCAACGCCATTTTAAATGATTCAGCATTTGAATCCTTTCCACGGTCATGTTCAACATGCCGAAAAACATTAAAAATCATCTACACACCACATCCTTATTTTGATATTTAGTACAACAAAATAGAATAACTACTGAATGATCCGTAATTTTTTTTAATTTATAGATATCCGTCAAAGAACTAAAAGTTTACATCAATTCGTATGAAAATGTTGCTGAACATTTGTAATTATTTTTCATATGTACTTTGTAAATTAATGAACTGTTATTGAAAATTCCCAGTTCATTAAATGTGTTACCGATTTTCAGTGAAACCGTAGTAAATACTAATGTACACGCTTAGAAAATTTCAGAGTATTCGGTAATTTTTTACAGAATTTTCAACAGCTGAACGTTCAGTAACCGGATTTATCGGATGTCGGTGAAATTTTACAGTATTCCGGGAAAAAAATTACCGGAGCTTGTCAAATTTTACCGAAATCTGTTAAACCGGATTACCGAACGATCAGCTGTTGAAAGTTTGGTAAAAAAATACCGAATACTGTAAAATTTTCAAAGTGTGTATAATGTGAAAATCATTGGAATTCAGTTATCTTTACTGAACGGGAGAGTGTAAATCACACCTGTCAAACCTCTGCCCTTTCGCGTGCTAAAATGGTGTGTGAATATGTGTAGTTCATGTTTGCAAATTTTGGAGAGATGCTCATACTCTGCTGAGCATGATTGACCGAGGATTGAGGTTGCTATTCAGATATTGCCAGATCTACTGTAACCAAACAGAGAACAATTAAACTGAATATATTGTTATAAAATTTAACTAAATATATTGTTATAAAAGTTAAAGACTGTCCCAGGAAATAAGGGCACACTTTTTTATCGCTGCCATTTGAACATACATTTTTATTCAGGACCCTGTTGGCTCCACCTCATAGTTTACACCCAAACGTTAAATCAAACATATCTCACAGAAAAGTATCACGCGTGTTTCGAGAAATGGGAAGGATTCCCTTTGAAAAACGACGTGCCATCGTTGAGCACTGTTCCCGGATTATCACTAAGAAAGTTGACGAAAATTGCAAACGTTGTTGTGAGAGCTGTGCGTATTATGATTCGGAAGTGTAGGGAGGAGTATTCCCTTGCAGACTTGCCACGAAGTGAACGAAAAACAAGAAGCATCCAAACCCAAAATGAACAACAAAATCGGAAGAGCTTTTTCTAAGGCAAAATAGGTCCCAGAATGGCCAAAGAGAGATTGAAACTAAAGACGTACAATAAACAGAAGCAAATTTTACTCAGAACGTAGAACAATACACATTCACTATCGGTTTAAAATATTATTATAATAGCATATTTTCATAATCATGGTTAATATAGACAATAAAGAATCCTATCCTGACAGATTAGCAAAATGTAATCATAATCACCCCGTTAAAAGATGCAAAAAATTTGCTCAAAATCCTACAAAAATTAATAGAAATTATAACAAAAAAACAAACATTGATGAATCCTAGAGAAATTGCGCTGTTTAAACATTGATTATCTGAAACCTCGCGTGAAACTTATTCAAAATTCTGATCGTTGAAATTTTAAATTTCGTCAATAATAATGCCTTACTCTTACTAACTGAATATTTTTCAGCTAATGCGCAAAATAAAAGCTATCAGAATTCTCAACATACATTCAAAGTCCTAACAATGATCCAATGCTCAGAGTGCTGAGCAAAACTCAGTCTAAAACCCTTCAAAAAAGACAGGTGGCATTGAATACAAATGTTGTGCTCGACAACTAAAGAAAAATAACTAAAGTTCCATGAATCCTAGAAAGTGTGAGCTGTTTAGTGGAATACCTGTAACTAGAAATGAGAAGAAAAATAAGTATTCTCCATTATATTCCACCTACTTTTATTGCTTATCTTGACAGATACGTGTATTTCGTGTAAAAACTCGACTGGTTTCTTGTTCCTGAGAAAAATTAGTTCATGAAATTTCGGAGTAGTAAGTAACGTCAAATTAACTAAAGTTAAGAAAATAAATACAGGTCAAGATCTATTTAAATTTTGAACATAAACTTGATAGAAAAAAATCACCTCAAAATGATGAACGAGATATACCCAATTGAACATACTAAGAAACTATCGAAGAATTAGCTGACTGGAATGGTTATTAAAAATCTGAGAAAATTAATGAATTCCTGAATTATCATTCGGTGGTTACCTTAAAACCCGGTGGTAAAACCTTATAAGAATATTCCTATAATTAACTCAGAACCAGAAAATTCTGTTTCGCATAAAATCAGAAATTTGAGGATTTGCTCATTATTCTAAAGAAGATTCACTGCAAAATCAGAATCTCGAAAGGCATTAGCTTCATTTTCTTCTTGCTTTTCTTGCTCATCAATTCTTCCGGTTCGCCTTTACACCTCTTGCTATGAAGTACCAGGTGGGTCTCCACCGATTTCCTGTCGATCTGCCATATTTTCGAAAGACGTCTGCATTTAGTTTTATCAAATTAAAAGAATCCGCCCACTATATCACAAAACAGTGCGATTACATTAGATTGGCGATAATGAAATCATTGGGTATAGTACCAAGCCAGTTGGTACTAAACATATGAGCTCAGAAGGCACGAAATGTTTCTGAGAAACTCCAATTTCACCAAATCCTTCCAAGGTAACTTAAAATGAATTAGAGTAGATTGCTCTGTTTAGAAGGTTCAAATTACTTGATGCAGATATAGATCCAGTAGTAAAATAGTTTAAAGAATGTAGTTTTACAGTTTACAAGTTTACGAAAAAGAGTCTGCTTCTTGCATCGACTGTGAACGATTGTGTCGATGCTTTGTTGCGCACAGTTTTTTTTATCGGGTATAGCGCGTTGTCTATTGTTTCGATTATGGCACGAGTGATCAAGTGAGCACAGAAATAAACAACAAAACGTGGAGTTCGTCGGGTGTGGTGGGTTGATAACTACACTGCAAAAATTATTAGTTTTAACAAGCGTGTAAAACATCCCCTCGTTTAAATCCAAGCTTATCGAGGCGTAAACAACGAAATTGTTTGGATCTTTTCATGCGCCATACAACAATATTTGCAACGAATCCTAGAGGGTTTCAGCTGTTTAGTGGAATACCTGTAACTAGAAATTATAAGAAAAATTTAAGCAGCGTATCTGTCAAGATAAGCAAAGGTAGTTGGAATTAAATGGAAAATACTAATTTTTCTTCTTATTTCTAATATTTGCAATCTTTCATACAACAGGCTAGATTCAGGCGTTATCTTGCTTAAGTTTACATGAAACATCCCATTTTTTTCTGGCAAATCTAGCATTCCCTTTATGTGCATTAGATGACGCAGAAAATTCAATGTTTTTTTTTATCTGTGTAGTTTGATACATGCTAGTGATTCGCCATGCTCACCGTGATACCATATCTTGGAACGAGTAAACCACTATCTCTTCTTGTGAATGGCTCTAACAACATATCTACTGTTAATATAAATAGATCCGAATTGACTTCAAGCGTTAACATGAATCAAATTGTTTTGCTAGCGAAAAAACATTATGACACTATGTGAGTGGCCCCAATAACATCCTTATTTTTTGTATACATATATAGTTGTTTTTGTTAAAATAATTTTAAATTTTAAAGCTTATCATTTAACAAAACGAACCCTGATGCTACCCAATCCTGTTATCCAACATCCCAGTGGTTTCTCGTGGAAGTGCAGGGGTGTTCTCGGCTGCCCATAAAGCGTCAACACATTCTTACTTTTCCTTATTTAACCTACAACCGGGCACAGTTTAGGATCACCTCTTTTTACACATTGAGGATGTATGTTAGCGCCAAGCATCACCTGTTGGCTCTCTGTGTAATAGCAGTTCATGCTCATGCGCATACTCATGAAAAAGTTTGCTAATCCAGTCATTCAATACTGGCTTATAACACTCGCTTAGATTCTCCAGTAACATTCGCAAAACATCTGAGTATTATTGACCCCCATCACAAGAAATATGTTCTCGTCTCGAAAGGACCATGCTTATGTATAGCAGTCTTTGCCGGAAATTGTTTTGGCAATGTTCGGATAGTGACGTCGCCAGAGAACATGTTTTGAATACATAAGCCTCTAACACAATTTTCTGATTGATTTCGGATATAACTAGGAACTAAACCCACTCAAAATCTCTTCATAGGAGAAGTGTTCGACCAAAATCAAAGATATTTATTAGTTGCAGTTGATTGTTTATGCAAGTCTGGTACGAGAACTTAATTGGTTTGGTTTTTGTTTTTCTTTATCCTTATATGTTTGTTTTGTTACATTTTGAAGAGTTTCATCCTCGCAAAACAATCATCACATTAGATTGAACACAATAAAGAAGCCTCTCCTCGCACAACGTAATTGTTCTGGCGACAGCTGTCTGTTGAGACTACAGAATAGGATTTCTATATTTCTGGCAAATACATCCCACAACAAATGTCACCCATTATGGATCCAACTCCTACTAAGCGAATTGAGTCTTTCATATTAACGAAAAATAAGAAAATGTTGACTCCGTAAAGCTAGCGCGATAGAGCCTTCAAAACAACTGAATTGAACACAAAAGTATGTGCTAAGAACCCTTATGAAAACTAACACTTATTTCCAAGGCCAAACAGCCAGAACTGGGAATGCAGCGAAAAAAAGCTATCCACGTACATTTGCATTGTACGCGTGTTTTGTGATAGGGTTTATATGCTAGTAATGGACCCCTTAGTAGAAGCTCTGAACATTTTCGATGTATTCCATAAGAATTTTATTAACTATTTGTACAACAATCCCACATTTGATGAATATAACTAGTTATTTACACAAAATTATAGTAAACTCTATTTTTGAGGCTTGGTTTTCCTGGTAAACATCAATAATTTGCGCTGATCTTAATGTGCCTTTTTTTGACCCATTTGCTTATTTTGGACCCGGGTCTATAATGCGCATTATAGACCCGGGTCCAAAATACGCATATCAACTAATTCGATTAAAATGATTGTTCTGACGCTGCTAAACCAATTTGTAATTTCGTATACGTATTCGTTATACGATGTCTATAGACAAATAGGGTAACGCATATATTTTGGACTTGTATATATTATAACCACCTTCAAATAGAAAACATTCTAAACGCATCCAATGTGTTACAACACCTGTGTTGAAATCTATCTAGCTACAATCTAGGTATTAAATAAAACTATTACAATCTGTGATGCAGTTCCTCATATTTTCAGGGACGATAGGGAATGATATTTGAGGAAAAAATTGTTCTACGCAGATCGTCAAATCTCATATTCTACGGAGTTGTTGAACTTTTATTTTTTTTGGTACATGGTAGTCGTAAATTGGCTGTAACTCAAAATTATGTTATTTGGCAAGATTCTATTTGGACTGCCGATGCCAAACAATTGGCGTAACCGTAGTAGAGATGACTATCTGCTAACTCTTCTGGAAAAAAACATAGCTGTTTTCCGGAAGCCGTGTGGTACTGTTTCGAAAACATTTGAGCTATTACATTCTTCTCCTTGGACACCAAGCAGCGCGGTAATCAAGTGTGCACGGTTGGGTTGAAATCAGGCACAACATGTTGCATTCAAATTAAAAAAAAAACTAAGCAAGATAGGGTAAGGGGATGTAATGTTAGCTCTAGACTCCTTCATTCGGCCTATGTACCAAATGTGTCGATTGGTTTGCGATAATCAACAAAAAATCAGCGTTGTGGTATGGATAACTGATGTAATCCGAAGAAATTGAGACAATATTAATCAACTTATAGTTGTTCACTTCGGCGCAATTTTTGATTTCTCGAACTTTTGGGGAATCATGATTTCACTCGTTAAGCTGAACAGATTATCTACAGGATCTTCAATTGATCTAAATTTGGCTTAATTGATTCGATAAAGCAAGAAATGCAGTCTGAATGTGCAGAAAATCGTTACACGTTACAAACTTACTAGTCACATAGCTAAAATAACAATGATTTTACAAGAAAATCGTAGACCCAATGTTGGGGACATATTGTTCTGTATGTTCCCAAATATGGCCTGTTGTATCAATAACGTAGTAAAAAGGGTGTTATTGGTAAAATTTTAAGTGGACATCCATGAGTTTGCGGTTGTTTATATTAAAGTGGCTCATCTTAACACAAACCGAAGGAACAAAATCATTCTATAATGAATTAGAATGGTGCCATTATTGAATGGCTGATAAATCATATATGAACATCACCTAAGTGTTTCGAGGCAGTTTTATTTTAGTTTGTTCTGTGAAATGTTGTATCAAGTAGATCGAAAACAACTAGCAATGCCTTAATTCATAAAATTAGAAAAAAAAAACCGTACAAATACTGTATTTAGAAATAAATTCATCGAATGGGACGAAGTTGCATCCATGAATAGACCCAATTTGGTGCTCATAGACCGACATTAAATCCATATCCCTCGAATGTTTCTAACTTTATAAAAAGAGTTGTGTAACTTTTCGTGATACATACTACCAAATGTCTTATCAAACATGTCTTAGCAAGTGTCTAACTAGTTGAATCTCGCTTACAGCTTAGAAACTGTATGAGTTATAATAAAAAATGTAATCGATCATTGCATAATAGGCTGAGTTAAAGGACACACACCCTAGAAAGTTTGTGTCAAACAGAGAGATGTAGAACAAGTTTAAAGCCATATTTTTGTTCACTGCTGTTTTTTTTTCTAAAAACATGGAAAAAACCCTTAAAAAATGAGAAGGTTAAAACATTTTTATCCCTAAGACACTAAATTACAACAACTCAACATTTAAATATAAATTTTTAAAAGATAACTTTCTTAGCTTTCGAATAAACACACCTAGATTTTTTTAAACAGTAATCTGTAAAGTTTTACCGAATTCTCAACAGCTGAACATTCAGTAATCCGATTTTACGGATTTCGGTAAAAGTTTACCGAAATCCGGTAATTTTTTTACAGATATCTGTAAAATTTCACTGAAATCCATAGAAAAGCATTACCGAACGATCAGCTGTTGAGAATTCGGTAAAACTTTACAGATTTCTGTAAAAAAATCAAAGTGTGTATATAATGTATTTTACAGCAAAGTGAACAAAATACATACATGACCAGAACATATTCGTTCCCGTACACTGATAGAAAAATAATGATAATATATTTGTGTCCGACACATAATTTTTTGCAATGTGATCAACAAATGATAGCTATTTTTAACCACTCATACTTCCTATGTGTACACAACACCACTTATACTTTTCATTTGTCAAATATGTGTTTTTCAGTGGGCTCTGTTTATGTGTGAACAAATCAGTCTTATGTGGCACTTTCCATGGATATGAACAAAGTTGGTTAAATACGGTACATTTACCCTAGTTGATTAAGTTGTAACATGCGTGCGTATACAACATTTTTTTATGTGAAATACAAAACAGACATACTCACTCAGATTATTTTACAGAAATCTGTAAAATTTTACCGAATTCTCAACAGCTGAATATTCGGTTATCCGATTTTACGGATTTCGGTAAAATTTTAACCGAAACTGGTAGTTTTTTTACAGATATCTGTAAAATTTCACCGAAATCCGTAAAATCGGAAAAATTCGGTAAAACTGTACAGATTTCTGTATAAAAATTGAAGTGTGTATAACAAATTATTTATTATATCATTATTCGAGCATGTAAGGTCAACCATGAACATTTAGTCATAGGGTATGTGTCCCTTGACTCAGCCTATTATGCAACCCGCGATCACATTTTTCATTATAACTCAAAGTTTTTTAAGCTGTAAGCGAGATTCAACTAGTTATACACTTGCAAAGATAAGTTTGATAAGACATTTGGTAGCATGTATCACTGAAAGTTACACAACTCTTTTTATAATGCCATAAACTTGTTATTTTAGCTATGTGAACAGTTAGTTTGTAACGTGTAACTATTTTCTACACATCCAGACTGCATTACTTGCTTTATCGATTTGAATTGATTCAGCCAAATTTAGATCACTTGAAATCGTGTAGATCATCTGTTCAGCTTAACCAGTGAAATCATGATGCCCCAAAAGTTCAAGAAACCGAAAATTACGTGGATGTGAACAACTATAAGATGATTAATATTGTTTCAATTGCTTTGGATTACATCTATCATGCTAATAGCAACATGATTTGGTTTATTATCGCTAAATTAATGACACATTTGGTACATAGGCCGAGTGAAGGAGCTAGGCTAACATTACATCCCCTTACCCTATTTGAAAATTCAACAATCCTTCAAAACACCGCCGGTCTGGCTATTGTTCTTCAAACGTGACAATTTCCCCAAGTAACCACGAGGCTGTAATATCATGCAAATATAGGGCGTATGTATTACATCTAGTGCAACATTGAAGTTGGATTAAAGCTGAAAAGGGCTCCACTAAGATCGAACTAATGCTATATCGTTTGTAATGTCACAAGACATTACGCTAAAGTAGCATTACTGTATTGGTAATGCATCACTACATTCTTAAGCTAATCAAACGCTTCATTACTTGACAACTGTTGAATTGATGCGATCCCGCAATACCGATGTTTGGGTTGATTAAGTGCAATAATATAATGCTTGTGGTTACTTGGGTCTGATCTAATTTTGTGATCATAAACAACTTCTTCAATTCTGCGTTCTCTATGCGTTCAGCTCGTTTTTCCTCAGATTTAGTTTTTTCCTCAGATTGATTACTTCATTAGATGATGCTGCATACGAACCTTCACGATGCGGCTGGGAGAGATCATCCAGATTATCCGTAAACACTATTTTCAATTCTTGAATATTCCTCATTCCTTATGAAATACGTTTCTACCCAACCATTACAAAAGAGGCGTACTAGACAATGACTAAAAGCCTTTATAAAGGCAAAAGCACCTACATGAATTTTGTTCCAGTCTTCGACCTATAATACAAAACTTGTAAGGTTTGTACAAATGGGTCGAAAGCGAGTGCTAGCCCTAATTGCCAACTTCAAAATGTCACCAAATTCATTCAATCTGATCATTTTGTATTGGAAGACTTTGCATTGCGTTTGGTGGCCCTTGTTTGGGAGACGTTGCGTTTCGTATTTCCAATTTAGACGGTGAGCATAAAATAAGTTCAGTTTGCTTACAAAAAGAAATGAGGGTTTGGAAATAGGCAACAAAGCACTTTCAATCAGTCGTGTAATGGACCCTCAAAGTTTTATACATTTTTTACAATTTATCATTGTTTTTATATCTGCATAGTAAAATTGAATATAAGTACTAAGTATTAACGTGTTGAAAATGCCTTTTTATTATCTACAATTTATTTATATGATCAGTTTCCTTTTTTCTCTCCTTTAACGAAAATACTTACAAATCACTGTACCATGCAGTGCTCAGGTAAAAATAATTAATAATGATGTTTTGTGTGTGAAATTTGTGAGGAATCATATTCTCACCTTTGTTTTAGTGTTAGTACTATGTGTTTTAACTGACAATGCTTAGGTTAAATACGATAATAACGAAACAATTGCAAAAATATGGCAGGGTGTCCATTATACGCACAGGGTCCATTATACGCATACAATCCCTAGTTTAAATTTGTTCATCATAACAGGCTGTGCGTTTGACTGCCATCTTTCGTTTATTTGCTTATTTGCTCGGTTTAAAATCTGCGTTTTCAAAATGTCGCGCATTGAAAAAGAAGTGAAAATTAAGATTTTGGACACATGGCTACGTGACAAGGGTGTTTCTAAAGTGAAAGAAACGCTCTCATTTTTCAAAATTTTAAAATAACACCCGGTATAGAAAAGACAAACGTAGTCTTACGTTAAAAATCAAGATAGTAGGGTAACGGGATGTTATGTTAGCCTAGCTCCTTGATTCGGCCTATGTACCAAATATGTCATTATTTCTTCGATAATCAACAAAACCATGTTGCTATCAGCATAACCGATTTATTTCAAAGCAATTGACACATAATTAATCAATTTGTAGTAGTTCACTTCCACGTAGTTTTCGATTTCCTTGACTTTTTAGACATCATGACTTTACTGGTTAAGCTGAACTGATTATCTATACCATCTTCGAATGATCTAAATTTGCCGAAATTGAACCTATAAATCGAATAATGCAGCCAAGATGTACAGAATATAGTCACATGATATAAACTAACAGGTCACAGTGGTAAAATAACAATGATTTAACAAGCAAACGGTAGACCCAATGTTAGGGACATATTTTTTTCTGTGTTCCCAACTATGGCCTGTTGTATGGGAAGCGTAGTAAAAATGTTGTTATTGGTAACATTTACAATACAAATGTCTGAGTTCCGGTTGAATGTTTTTCATATGGCTCATCTTAACACAAATTAAGGGAACAAAATCTGTGTAGAGTGAATTATAGTGTGTTGATTGTCGAATGGCCGCTAAATCGTATGTAAAAATCACTTAAGTGTTTCTTAGCAGTTTAAGTATAGTTTGATTTGTGAAATTGTTGGTGGGTAGAGCGAAATACAGCTGGGAACGCCTTGAATCAATAAATCAGGAAGAAACCCGTACGAAGATTGCATTTTCAAAAGATCAATCGAATGGGACGAACTTGCATCCATGATTAGACCCAATTTGGTACCCATAAACCGATATTAAGTCCATATCCCTCAAATGTTTCTGACTTAATAAAATGAGTTGTGTAGTTTTTCGTGATACATACTACCAGATGGCCTATTAAACATATCTTAGGAAGTGTAAAGCTAGATAAGTTTTGAATCCAGCTCAAATACTTTATAAGTTACAATGAAAAATGTCATCGATTGTTTCATATTAGGCTGAGTCAAGGGACACATACCCTAATACAATTTCACGTGATTTTTTTTTATTTCTCGTAAGAGATTGCAACTGGAGAAAAATCGCAACATTGGTGGTGTGGTAAAAAGCAACACATCAATTCGCAATAATAAATTCATTCAGCTGCAAGGTATTTTATAATGAAGTTGTTGAGTACGAGATTGCAGTCCGGAAGTTCAATAGCTCACAAAAAGAAAACGATCCGCCGAGGTACGAACCGTGGTTGCCAGCATGAGGGCTCCAAATAGTAGCTGTTCAACCACCTCCAAGAGTTGAGAAGTGAGGAATAAAAGCTTTACAGTTGCTTCGATTGCCGAAGCACTCAGCGACACAGCAATGAAGCAAATGTCGCTCGCACGCACTTGCATGGCTTCGTTTATTTCATAGAGAAGGGCAAACTTGACGAGAGGGGGATCGGATTGTGATGACGAGTGAAAATAAAAATAGAACACTTCAAGCAGAACAATGCATTAGGGCCTAAGTAACATTGGGATACACTCTTCGTCTACTTTCTCTTTGCGTTCGTACTGCTATCGTATAAACATGTTCAAGTATTGTCAACATAAAGTGTAATGAAGCATCAAATACGTCAAAATCATCAGCAAATCGTTTAATAGACAAACCATTAACGAAAGAGAAAGTTGACGAAGATTATCTCTCAATGTTACTTAGGACCTAATACATTGTTCAGGTTGACTTGACAGCGGAATTCCAACAGGAGCCATTAGCGTTGCCGAATTCTGTAGTATTGTTTCACTCATATTGAAAAGTTGTTGACGGTCGAACAAAGACCCAATGGTTGCTACGACTGTCGAGACACTAAGGGCCTGTTTATAAACCACGTGAACTCATTTTTGAAAATCTCAGACCCCCCTTTCCCCTCGTAGCCTTTTCTACGCACATTGTTTTTAAATGTTGTATGGAGCGTAGAAATTGGTAGAATCACCCACCACCCCCCCCCCCCCTCCATCACCCAGTGAAGGCTTCGTGGTTTATGAAAAGTCCCTAAGCACGCAGCGATAACATTGTTTCAAAGAATCTGTGTGCTGCCAACCGCTTGCAGCATGGCTTTGTTCATACTAGAAAACGCTTTGTTGTTCATGATGGGCAAAATTCCCTGATGTGCATCCGGATTGAATTGAACTTTTGTGGTATTTAGCATATTGCATTTTTTTGACACCATTTTAGCTTTTGGGTATATAAATCGTGTTAAGTTCTGGGAGATTGCTTTTCATATAAAAATCTTACATTGAGAAACAGAAATCTGGAAAAACCGGCTTGTGTTGTTATTGCATGGCTTTCTAGATCGATAGCTAACCTTTAAGAATGTTGTAAACTCAATCAAGTATGCATTCCCTAGAAAAAAAAGTGTCAATGTCATCAATTCGCCACAGAAAACAAATCGATCCCCGCACTCGGTTTGCTTACCCCCCTCCTTCCAACCGTTTGAAAAATCTATCTTATCAACGCGAAAATTATAGTTTCAGTTAACGTTTCGTAAAATAATCGCCACAATTGCCCGCTCGAGCTGGCTCGCACTTTCGGAAGCCCCTCTCTAAAATTGATTTCGTCCATAAAAACATTAATAATGGGTCGCAACTTCGCGCGTCGTCCTCTCGGTCACACATTTTTCCCGCGCCGAAATCGTTTCTCTAATGAAAAATAATCGCCACCTCTAAAGTGTTGGCAAGTGAATGTGCCAGCCAGGGCGCAATAATCATTAAGATTGGCCATTTTCGCATTTGCATTTTTGTGGATGGTCGCGAAAGTAATTTAGGTTTATTCTCGCCTTGCGCGCGCTCCCGACCTGCTGGCACTTGGCATCCCGGTCCCGGAGTCTCAGCTTTGAAGTGAAAAATTAGATAACATTCAACACGGAATGTTGTGCACGCTTCTGGAGGTTCACGAAAACGACGACTTCATCCTGCTGCGGTCGACAGTCGCGTGGTCAGCCGGGCGTTGATGGCGGCACGCAAATGTGCCAGGAAATTATCAAATTTTGGGGATTTTGAAGCCCCAAAGAGCTCGCAAAACTTAATGGGATCGAATTAGAGCCGAGCACGAATGGGCGTTCTAAATGGGATGACTGTCAGGATAAATGGGTTATGCATATTCGATCAATGCACGATGGTCGCGAGCATGGCTAAGCAGCTTTCGGAAATTGATAATGAGATGGGAATTAGGAGCTGATTGATTTCAAAAGGTGCTCTGAAGGAGTTGCTCTATGTTTTCCCGTCCGGATTCGTTTCACCAGACTGGAACACGTATTTTGAGTAAACAGTTGATTCGGTTGATTTCGCTTACAAAGGACTTTCGGAGTAGTTCTTCCAGCCACCTGGTCTGAGCTTCCGGTGGGGGGTGAAGACTCAGCGGGTTCAACACTTCCCGGAGCTCTCAGACGAATCGGAGTCTGTGTGTCAGTTCTGGCCCTTCGGCATCATCAATGGCTAGAGGTGTCGGATCCGATTTGTTCTAACCTTGCGTCACAGTGCCAATCGGAATTCGCTCACAATAGCTCATTAGATACCGTTCGGCTTTGTTTTTCAAATTTTCGTTTCGGGAAAAGGCATCCTTAGAAAACCAATATGCGATGTCCTTCTGTCCTTAAACTTTTAATGGCTACCATAAATTTTGCATTTTTGGCACCCTCGGGTACGCTCCTCAGGAGTCGCCATTCGCTATGGTTATTTGTCCGTAATCGTTTGCTCATTATAGAAGGCACCTTCGGGGACACTCCCTCCCTCTTCATCGGTTCTTTGACAGAAGAGAAACGAGAAAGGAATTGCGCTGCCTACTAGATCTCGATTTTCATGTTTTTTTTTCTTCTGTCATTCTATTCAACAAAACTGCCTCCTTTCGATTCAGTTCTTTGTTGAGGCGAGCATGTGCCTCCGTAGGTTCATTGTTTTGGCCATTGTTTTGCACGCAGCCCTGGGCTCGAATTCATTTATTTGGCACATATCCCTGCGGGACAATGGGATTCACGGTAATTTTAATAAATTCCCAATTGTCTCCTTCGGGTGATAGGTAAGCCAAATGTCCTGCCTCAAGCCATACATATATAGAGAGAGAGAGAGAGTGGCGAGGCGGTGTTGTCGAAAGTGTTTCGTCGGTTTTTCGGTGGCATCCCGCAGCTTGTCAGTGGGACTTCCCATGAAGGATCGAGACTTTGTTTCATGCTCCATTTGTCATTTCGACACGTCGCACTTTGAGTTCGATCCAGGCTATTTCAGCCACACTGGGACCGTTTCACAAGTTGTAGAACTGTTTTAGTGAAACGTGAGATTTCTGTTTCTGGGGCCGTATTTTGAAACTCGAAACGAAGAACTTTTTCTCACAAGCGTTCGTACAAAAAGTCGTTCGTTTCGAGATCCAAAATACGGCCCCTGATTTCCAAAAACATGGCCAACAAATTGATATAAAGGACTGTATAGAAAATAAGTTATCCGTATATTTTTCTTTCAATACATATAAAAAAAGATGTTTTATTCAAACATGGATGATTCTTTATTATACGGGATTGAACTTGAACATTGTGAAGACCGGATAAAAATAAAATTCCCGCACCTTGAACTTAACGCTACTCATCGAATCATGTTCAACACTTGCACCATCTTTCTTGCACACTTTCATCAACTCTTTCTTCAAATCCTTATCGTTTTTGAAGACCTTCTCTGTTTTCCAGAGCTTGCCCTTCATAATCGCCCAGAATTTTTCTGTTGGGCTATATTCTGGCGAGTTTCGTGGATTGGCCTCCCTCGGCACAAAAACAATATCGTTGGCTTCGTACCACTGCATCGCCGATTTCACGTGAAGGCACGATGCCAGATCCGGCCAAACCAGAGTGGTACCAAAGTGAGACCAGAGGAAGGGCAGCAGGCGCTCCTGGATTTGACCGTTGAAAGTGCCGGTTGTTATGTATGGCTTGTCGCATTTGCCTCAACCCACAAATCGCCAGCCACACCAAGTACTTCTTGGCAAATTTGTCAACCTTCTTCCGGAACTTCTCCGGAACAGCCAGACGGGAATTGCTGACGAAAAACTCCAGGCTGGGGATCTGCTTGGTGTCCGCTTTGACGTACGCCTTGTCGTCCGTTACGATGCATTTCGGCTGCACCAACCACTAGCGGTATGAACGAATCAGACGGAAGAGTTGACATTCTTGGCCACGTTCCGAATCGAATAGTTCGGATTGCGCTTGAAGTAATCTCTCACCTTCGTTGCGTTCACGAGGTCGGTCATCTTCACTTTTCTTCCGCTGCCAGCTCGCCACTGGGCTCCCAGAACGATTTTACAACACGGAACACGGTTGAATTGTCGATTTACGATTGTTTCGCGATCCATCTGTGAGACTGGATTTTCCACGACTGCGCTCATAATCTCCTTGCTTGGAAACCATCTCGATAACCACTTGACAGATTGTGACGAAATTGTACATGTAAACGTTACACTCTAAACTATTTTTACCCATGCAACAAAAAATTTGTACACAAAATAAATGATTGCATATTTTTCGAATACAATCTTTCCACACTGTGACAATTGCAGTCGTCTAGAAAAAAGTAAAGTAAGCAAATATTGTGGGCTTTAAAATATTTTGTTTTTGACGGTATTTTTTTTTATTTAAAAAAAAAGCTTTCTTGCACATTGAATATTTTTTCTGAATGGTCACATTATCACGTACAACTACTAATTAAACTAATCGTTTTGGTCTTACAATTATCTTTAACCATCAGTACGATTTTTACTCAGGCCCTTTAGGAAACGTGGTCGTGATCCACGAGAAGGAACGTGCCATCTTTTAAAGAAAGTCTCAGCTAGATTCGATCAAATCAATTCCTGAAGATGATTTTTTTTTTTGGGCAGGACGGAAAATCTGCATACAAACTCCTGATGAGCTCAGGGTGTAGGGATGAGGATTCCAACTTCTCGACCCACTAAAAACACAACCCGAGTATTAACCCGCTTGTGTCTAAGACTTTAGTAGTTATTTGGTAACTCTGACCTGTCCCTGGTCGTTTCGCCATTTATCCTGGAGCTCTAGGATAGTCTGGGAGGCCACCGTGTTTACAGCGGGACCTGGGACAGGTGTCCTGTTCTTGACACATTCTCTGGACAAGATTATCCGGGGTCGTATCCCGACCGATCACGGCCATCATGCTGTTCCTGGCGTCGTTGATGCGAGGACACACGAAGAACACATGTTCTGCGGTTTCCTCCGCTTCCTCGCATACGGGACATGCGGAGGACTTGGTGTGCTAGTATTTTTGCAGATACTGTCTGACAACAACCGTGGCCTGACAGTATATGTGTCAAGTGGAAGTTATGGGGAAGTTACCACCCCATGTCACTGACCGACCCATATGGAAATCTCCGGATTTAGTCGGTGTTCCACCGGATATTTCCACTCCCTCTGCGACTCGACCATTGATGCAACTCTGGTGGACACTGTGCGGTGTGCGCTGACCATTCTCAGGCACTTTAGCCTGTGGGTTCTTTCAAGCTTACCAAGGAAGCTGGTAGCACTCAGGGTGGTGGCCCATGCCAGCCCGCCGAAACCTCAGTATGGACAGGGTGGCACTGATCAGAAGCTTGTGTTTGCTCCTCTGCAACACTGAGTTATGTGACATATGTGGGATAATACCATGGAGGCTTCCTTGCAGGAGTGGCCGACGTGACTGGTAAACGACAGCTTATCGTCGATCATAACCCCCAAGTACCTCAGGGACCGCTGTGCGGTGATGGTGCAATCACCAGCACTGATCGTAGCTCTTTACTCCGATTTCTTGTTGTTGACCACCGTGATCTCCGTTTTGTGGTGGGCTAGCTCTAGTTTCCTGGAGCGCATTCATCCCGTGACAATATCGATGAAGTGCGAGGTCGTAAACTCCACCTCCGCTATGGATTCTCCATAGACCTAGGGTAATGTCATCAGCGAAACCTATAATCTTTGCACCGTTTGCGAACTTCAATCTCAACACTTCGTCATACATCGTGTTCCAAAGCACCGAGCCCAGGACTGAACCTTGCGGAACTCCTGCGGTGACTTGAACACGTTCTGACCCGCCATTGTGTTGCATAACAGTCCCCGATTCTGGAAATAGTGGCCCAGAAACCTATTCAAGTACCCATGGACTCGGAGGCGTTAGAGCGATTTGGTGAAAACCTCTCAACTGGCGCTATTGAACGCATTTCTCACGTCCAGGGTGACTACTTCCAGTAGTGGACTCCCCACCTCTTGCGTTGGATTGCCACCTCTACCGTCTTGGTGACGTTCCTGATGGCATCCACCGTTGACTTCCCTTTACGGAAGCCAAACTGATTGGAGGACAGGCCATCTGTACCTTCTGTGTACTTCGACAACCTGTTGAGGATTACCCTCCCCAGTACCTTACCCATCGTATCCAGAAAGAACATCGGATGGTATGCTGATGAATCGCCTGTCTTCGATAGCAATATTATGTATTTTCCAGGAGTCCGAGAAGACGCCCTCGTCCAAACATCTTTGCATCGCCGCTTTGGACACACCCCAAGCCAGTTAAATAGCCGTCTTGATGTCCAAGTTTGAAATACCATCAGGTCCTATTGCTTTTGTTCACCTTCAGCAACTTTCCTATAACAATGAGTTGATCATTCGTAACACTCGCTTCATCCCCTTCTTCCACGAAGCCGTTGCTATTGACATGGGACAATTCTGCAGTTATGGGACTCTGGTCGTGGCGCGGAAAGAGTCCCGTTATGGCCACCTGCAGAAGCTGTGGTGATTACTCGGTTGGAGTTGTCGTGCCCTTGGTTTTGGCCATTACCACCCGATATGTGACACCCCTTGTGTTCACATTGGCTTTCGAACACAGACCCTCGAAACAGGCTCGTCTACTGGCCTTTATATCCCTCTTTAATGCGGCATTGATGGCGCCTAGCGCTACATCACGTTTCGTTCTTTCGGAGTCCGACCGGGATCTCTGCATCCTCCTTCTTAGGAGGCAGATTATCCGGAGGTCGGCCATCGTCGTTGACCTTCCTAGGCATGATTGCGTCACACCAAGTGGTCGCTATTAGTGTAACCATCCTGCACTTTCCAGTTGTTCTACAGCCCGGCTACAGAACGTCACGTCGATGATCGACTCTACTCCGTTTCTATGGTAGATACTTTTGATACCTACGTTGGACTCAGTCAGCGTTTATTTCTATTCCTTCATAAATTATTTATTTTTTATTTATTATTATTATTATATTTTTTTTATTACTTATTTATATTTATATCCTATTATTTATTTATTATTATATTTATTATTTATTATATTATTTATTTATTGTTTATTTGTATATATTTTTTATTATTATATTTATTATTTCTTTATTACATTTATTATTTTATACTTATTATATACTATTATTTATTATGTTATTCATATTAGACATATTATTTATTTTTATCATTGTTATAGTATTTATTATTATTTGTACTTATTTTTATATCTTAATCATTTATTTATTATTTATTTGATATCATTTTAATATATTTATTAATTCTTATTTTTTATAATTGTTATTGATTTATTTTTTTTATAATTTATTGATTTTTTATTTACAGATTATATATTTTTTATTTATAAATTATTGTATGTTGATTGAAAATTTTATAATTTTTATTAGTTGTTTATTTGGTTTCGTTTTATTTTATTTTTAACATGATTTAGTAACTTTAATTTTTATGTTATGTATTCTCCGTGCGTGAAGTAACGAGTATGATGTTGCCTCATGGTGATGAGCGAACATCTCCTTCTGCATCATCGTTGCCCACGCACGGAGAATACAAAACGCAACAATTAAAGTATGTAAAACCATAATGGTGGTAACCATCAATCATACTGGTGGGGACCAGTATCGCAATGGCTTCGCGTGTTTTCCGAGGTCTCACGTTAGAGATGACGAGAAAACTTGAGTGATCTCAGACGTTGCGAATCAAACAAACCCAAAAAAGAGAGAGTTCTCTCCCATGCGCATCAAACAGAGTGCACACACACATCGCTAGAATAACCATACAAGCCATTGAAAGTGGTGGTTATGAGCGCTTTCCATACGTCATTTTTTGCCTGTTGAGGGGCGGACTTGTCCGTGCCACGACCCACCCCGCAGTGGGATGTTAGACAGAAGAATGACGTCCATGGTCTGAGTACCACTGACACATGCTCTTTCCTCAAGTTTTCAAAACATCTGTCTGATTCTACCCGCTACACACTGATGGAACTTTCAACACTTTCTTCATATCTATCATTTTAGCAAAAACATTAATGTGCACTCTTGGTGCCTCATGGTGATTAGCGGACATCTCCTTCTACATCATGATTTAGTTATTATTTATTTATAATACATTTATTATTTATATATTATATGTTCATTATGTAAACATTATTTATTTATTATTGATTTGCTGTATATTAAGTTTTTACTTCTTCTTTATTTATTTAGTTTCCTTATACGCATTATTCATACATTTTTTTTCATTAAATATTATTAATCAATTTCGTTTTGATTTGTTGAACCTTATTTTTATGTTTTAATTGATATATTATAATCATGTTTTATTTATAAAGTATGATTGATTCATCTATAATAAATTTATCATATATTTTAAGAGTATTGAGTATTTATTTGTTAATGATCAATATTTCAGGAGTCGTTTTTAAATTGTTATTAATAATTTATAATATATTAATTGTTTTCTTTTCATTCATTTAGTGCGTATTTATGATGAATTGATAATTTATCTAATTATTAATTGTTAGTTTTATAGTTAAATATAATTTACTTATATCTTATAAAAAACTTGAACATTATTTATTTCTTGTTGATTTATTAATTAATTTTTATGTATTTATGATTTATTTATTACATACTTATGATATATTTATTACATACTTATGATATATTTATTACGTTTTAATGATTTATTTATTGTTATTGTCAATTAGTTAATTATTAATTACAGTTTTAATATATTATTGATTGATAATTGATTTTTTAAATATCTCTAATCTAATATTGATTCACTTTTTAATTTTGTATTTATTTATTGTATATTGTATTTTTGTACATTGTTTATTTATAATTATTGTTTACTTTTTTTTGTAGCATATTATATATCTGATATAAATTATGTATTTTTTAATAATAAGATTTTATGTTATTTTTAACTTATTACTTATTCATCATTAATTTTTTCATTGTTTTAGAGTGGCTCTCCGCTCATCAAAGAGCCCTAGACTGCGATCCCTGGTAGTAAAAACTCTTAAATCAATCATAAACTTTAAAAAAAACAAAATATAACAAAAGTTAACATCATTTATTATTTATTTATTCATTATCTATTTACTGTGTTCTTAATAAATATATAATTATAATAATTATTATTTCTTATCATAGTATATTCAAAGATAATATTTTCTTATATTTATTATTTATTAATTACTTGTATATTATCTATTTTTTCATTCTCATATTTGTAATTGATTATTTAATTATTATTTACTAGTTGAACCCAGCAGTGCTACGCTTGCAACTAAAATGACGGAAAATTTAATATAATCAAGTACGTTTATGGTTTTTTTCGAAATGAGTTTTTTTTTCTTGATCAAGCAGGGGTTCAAACTTCTATCAAACATCCACATGCCAAATTTGGTTCCATATGTGATTAGTTCTCTGAGTTATGCACAAATTGTGTTTCATGTGTAAAGGCCCACACTCTTACAGAGAGCAGAGGGTCTCAGAGTTACTCTAAAGAAACATTTCTTCTTCAAAAACCTCTACCTGTCAAATTTGGTTCCATTTACCGGTCGATTCTGGTTGGCACAGAAACTTGTGTTTCATTTGTGTATGAGAGCACCACACACCCCCTACCAGAGAGAGGTCTGAACTAATAGAAACATTTGTACCTTTAAGAGAGAGAGAGAGAGAGAGAGAGAGAGAGGGGGGGGGGGGGGGGGGGGGGGGGGGAAATCACAAGCAAGTGGGTTCCATTTGCTTTTATTAGATCTAGAAGTTATGAAAGAAATTACAATTTCATTTGTATGACAACACCCCTTCCTGAGGAGAGGAGAAGGGCTAAAACTACCAAACAAACATTTTCATGCCAACCCCATGTGGTGAGATCCATTTGCTTGATTAGTTCTTGACCTTAACCATGAAAACTTCTTGCTTATTTGTATGGGAAACCTCCTCTTCTACAGAGAAAGATCAAATTCCATAGAAAACATTACTTGCCTCCAACACTTCCACATGCCAGAATTTGGGTTCCTTTGCTTAATCAGTTCTCGAGTTATGCAGAAAAGTGTGTTTCATTTGTGGGAGCCCCTTTCCAGAGAAGAGAGAGGTCTCAAACCATCATAAGAACCTTCTCCGGCCCCAAAATGCACAAAATTTCACACGATCAGTCCTTCCGCTCATGAGTTAAATCGTGACAAAGGAAACCCCAACTCATTTTTATTATATAGATTCATTATTTATTTACTGTTTAAAAATTATATATTTTGTATTAATTCATAATTTATGTATTATTTATTTATAAATTATGGTTTTTTATTTTTTTATTCATGTTTTCCTTTTTTATGATATTTGGATCTATTATTATATATTTATTTTTGATTTAATTTTTTATGTTTTTTTATTTTATGTACATATAATATTTATATTTTGAATCTTGGAAAGTCGAGTTATAGGTACACGACACTGAAGAAGTATGCATTTTGTAGACGAAATACTAAATATATATCTGTCAAGATAATCAAAGGTAGTTGGAATTAAAATGGAAAAAAAATATTTTTTCTTCTAATTTAGCAGAAATTTGTGTTTTATTTGTATGGGGGAGCCCTCCCTCCTTCCAGAAGGAGGAAGCGGTCTCAAAATCATAAGAAACTTCCCCAGCTCCAAGAATCCCTGCATACATATATTATCACTCCATCGGTCATACTTGAACAGTCAGACAGAAATTCATTTTAATATATATAAAAATCCTGCGTCCAATAATTCCCACATGCAAAATGTGGATTCTTTTACATGAATTCTCAAGTAATGAGGAAATTTACGTTTTATTTGTATGGGAGCAGCCCCCCTTCAGAGGGCAGAGGGGTCTCAAACCACCACAGAAAAATATCTCTCCTTCAAAAATATCCAAATGCCAAATTTGATTCCATTTACTTTATTAATTCTCGAGTTATGCAGAAATTTGTGATTCATTTGTTTGAGAGAGCCCCCCCCCCTCCTCTCCTCTAGAAGGCATAAGAGTCTCAAATCACCATAGAAACATTACCTACTTCCAAAACCTTCATATGCCAAATTTGTTCCATTTTTCTTTGATTAGTTCACGACTTATTCGAAACTTTGTTGTTCATTTGACCCCCCTTCCCCCCTATCAAAAAAGGGAGAGGTCTCAAATCAGTATTCAGTATTTATCTTCAAAAACCTCAACATGCCAAATTTGGTTCCATTTGCTTGACTAGTTCTCGAGTTATACAGAATATTGTGTTTTATTTGTATGGGAGCCCCCTCCTTTCAGGACGAGGAACCTTATGGCTCTAAAACCACAAACCTGCTAAATGAGGTTTCTTTTGCTTGATTAGTTCTCGCGTTATGTAGAAATAAGTGTTTCATGTGTATGAGAGCGCCCCTTTCCAGAGAAGAAAGGGGTCTTGAACTATCTTAAGAACCTTCCCCGGCTCCAAAAATCCCTGCATACAAAGTTTCACGCCGATCGGTTCAGTAGTTTTCGAGTCTATTAGGTTCAGACAGACGGACAGAAAGACAAACAGACAGACAGACAGGGCAAATCTACAATGAGAGACTTTCTTTGATTACTTGCTCTTTCATTCATATTCCATTCAGCGTTACGTTTTTCATTCAACTATTTGCTTGAGTACGGTGGCCAGCACTGTTGTGTTTCTAGCTGTACTAAGAGAGATCCCTCAAACGATTTATGATGGCGCTGTAATAAATGAAAAGAGTAGCTGAGGAAGGAGAGCACTCTCATTGTCAGATCTGCCCTGTTCGAAAAAAATCCTGGGGTTATTATATATTTTATTAATATTGTTTGTCTTATTTTGCTTTATTTTTTATATATGTTTGATGAACTAATAATTGATTTATTATATATTTAGAATTTATAATTTATTCCTTTATTTTAGATATTATTTATTTATTGATTATATTTTATATATTCATCACATATATATTAATTTATTTTGTATATATATATATATATATATATATATATATATATATATATGTATATATATATATATATGTATATATATATATATATATATATATATATATATATATATATATATATATATATTATTTTTTATCCATTAGTTGATTATTATAATTTCTACTATTTATTTTATTATTTATTTATAAAGCATTAGCAGCATTTGAAAAATGTTGTTATGTTTTCAAATCATTTCTACGTTGTGTCGTGAGTTATGATTGTGAGTTCTTATGGTCTTTGAGACCAGACGCAAATTTCTGTCCGCTCCTTGTTTGTGCATCTAAAAGAAAATAACATATACATGGTTTTTAAGATTGCATCTTCTTTAATTGGAAAAATATAATTTCTATCTCACTCTTAGGGGGATTAATCAGATGATGAGGTTTAGTATCGTCGAATGCAGCAAACCTCTAAAATCAAGAAGAACTATTTTGATCACGAATTTGGCACTCAAGAAACACTGTACATTGCTTCGCTTGAATGATATTTTACCCATGGAGAAGCAGTGTAAACTTAAAACACAAATTGAGTATGATCCATTGCACAGTGCGAAAAAATGAACCAAAATTCCCAAGAAAGAGAAGCCGCTGGTTTTTTAACCAAACCAAATGTATTTCTGAAGGAAAATGGGCTAATCAATCGATTGGCACAAGTTTCGTGTTGCGTAGAGCACGGGAAATGGCTCGTTTTGCCGCGATTCACCCTAAATTGATGGTTTTTCTTCATTCTGCTCATACAATTGAAATTTCCGCAATATAATTTGAGTGAAAATGCATATGTTTTACACATATTACATTTGGAAAATAAACAGAGATAGGTTCATGTTGTGTCTGGATCATTTTCCCCCAAATCATCCCTATTCTTTGATTTTTCTTGTTACTTTCCGAACAGCAGCAATTGTCACAAATTATTTTCGCTGGAAAAATACATATCGCACAGAACATCTACACAGAAGCGACTTGCGCGTTCTAAAGTCTGTAGAGCCCGTTTACCCCATTAACCCTAAAATAATGTTTCTCTTCATTCTGAAAACATAGTTGCCAGCTCTGCGTTGTATTTAGACTGGAAGTGCATACATCCTAAACATATTACATATAGAAACTGAACTGGGATCATTTCATGCTGTATACAACCTCTGTTTACCCCAATTCATCAACATTTCTCAAAAGTCAATATTTTTTCAATATTTTTTTATTCCAAGATGTCTTAACTGGAATATAAACGGCTTTCTCGTAAAAGACAAGACGAAGACTTCTCACATAAGACGGCGTTTTATTCGACCGATGCACTTTCATTCACCATTTATAATAAAACGTTTATTTAACCATTCACTATTTTTTTTAAACACGAGAAACAACAAGAAAGATTAAATAACAGGGATGAATTGGGGTAAAATGGACCAGACACAAGACGAACTATACCTGTTAAGGTTCTAAATGTAATATCTGTATAATATATGCACTTTCAGTCAAAATATAATATGAAGATTACAATTATATAAGCAGAACGAAGAAAAACCGTCAATTTAGGGTAAATTGGGGAAAACCGGGCTAACTACAATACCATTAAACAAGCAAAGCTGCTCCAAATTACTTCTGTGCAGATGTTCTGTTGGATATGTACTTTTCCAGCGAAAATAATTTGTGACGATTGCTGCTGTCTGAAAAGTAACAAGAAAAATAAAAAATTGAATTAATTGGGGAAAAGCGGGTTATACACAATATTAAATCATCCCTTTTAAGTTTTTAAACGTAATATGTGTAAAATATATGCATTTTCACTCAAAAATATATTACGCAGATTGCAACTGTATGGGCAGAATGAAGAAAGCCCATCGATTTAGGGTGAATTGGGACCAAACTAGTCACTTCTAGGGCTCTACACAACACAAAACCTGCGCCAATCGATTTATTAGCCCATTTTCTTTCAAAAATGCATTTGGTTTGGTTCAAAAGCCAGCGGCTTCTCTTACTTGGGAATTTGGGTTCATTTTCTCCCACTGTGTGTTTTGAAAATAAATAAAAAAGAAGTGTCACTCTTAGTACACTAGCACACAAACTGATGAATAGATTGTCATGAAATGTTGATAGCACTGTCTGTTGAAGGATGGCTCTAACTGAAAATTAGATTAATTCGAAAACAAACGCCATCTCCATGTGAGGTCGGCAAGTTTTCAGTCCAACTGTGTAATATTCGTTCGCCGATAGGTAATTGCGGAAGTGGGATATCGAAATATGATGCGGGATGAACCTGTGGCACTCGATTGGTCCTGCAACATAACATTGCTCTTACTTTAACATCTATGGCGTGAAAAGGCATATTGGACATAGTTTTAGAGATTTTTAGGATTATGGATTATTTTTAGGATATTTGATTGGTTATTATTTGAAAATCTTTGTCACAGCTTATAATTTTGACAATCGATTACAGTGTGATTCTTCGCTAAACGTCAGACTTTATTAACCCAGTTTAAAATATGAGTATATGCAGCGGTTGTTTTCTTTGCTCCTACGCATTATAGGACCATTAATCTCCGGGAAAAGGACGGGTGTTTAGCGTTGATGACACGAGTCACGCGTTCTCAATCCAGATCAAACTGCTGCCGAGGCGGTTTTGCCCATCGAGGAGGAGACGCCATGTGCATCACATTTCGCACGCCCATAAACTGTGCCACCACAAAGCCATTCGTCACGAGCCGCTCCAAGGCGGGCGTGCGACAAAGTTGAGTCAGTCAGTCAGTGTGTGTGTGTGTGTGCGTGCCACCGGAACATCTGCTCCACCGTTGTTTCATTATATCCTTGGTCGGATGACTCGGATTGATTCATCATTCTCGCGTGGGGAGATGAATGAAAATCTAATTTGGCAAGTTCCAAGAAACTCCGATCCCGTTGAGGCGGTGTGAAGAAAGCAAAACTAGGTCTCGAACAGGTCGAAGATGGAAGGTCGAAACAAAAAATGCTAATTCAGGTAGGGCACCCGCAGACACGTTCTTGCTTCGTTGCTGAAGCGGATCGAGAACAAATGAAAAGCAAACAGAGAGAGGAGGATTGATTTTTTGCTGGTTCCGACGTGAGCTTCTGAAGATCTGGCTAGAACAAACATCGAACATTGGTAATTCTATACCTCGGTGCAGCATCGCTCCGGTGTTCTTTGCTTTCGCCAAAATTTCCGAATGTTTGCATAAAGTTAAACGATAAACATTTGGGATGCGCTTCTTCAGTTTGGAAACCTTCGGATTCCACCTTTGATTAAGTGCAACGGGGTGTCAGTAAGGAAGGCAGTGTTGGAAGCGAAGGCATCAGGTCTAGCAGATGTGATCTTCAACCACAGCAGTGGTGGAAATGTGATCACCCAACAGCAACAACTGGCGACTGGCGCAGGACGAACATCGATTTATGCTGGTAGGCAGCTGGCGGTTCGTGTGTTTTTAGCAAATTGTGCACCGGCCTGCAATATGGGACATTCTAGTCGTCGTCGTCGTCGTCGTCGATGCTCATAAAACTGCCGAGTGAGCGAGCGAGGGATCAAAAGCAAGCGCCACCAACGCAACCCTGTTTGCATATCGGCATTATCTTTAATCCTTGCCGGGCCGAGATTAAGCACTTGACTTCCTTCTGGCCCATTCTGATCGTTCTAGCGAGAATTGGAGAAAGACTTTCTCCTTTTGAATTGAGGCTCCTTTCTCGAGAGAGTGGAGAGGAGATAATTTACGACTCACTGCAAATTGCTTTCCCACTTCAGAAGGCCCCGTTGAGTGGATGGTAATTCATTTAATTTTTATGAGCGCAGTGAATCTGTACATTTCAAGTGACGGTTTGTTAAATCCTAAATTTTCTAGAACATACAAATGCACCTGAGTAAACAAATTCAAGCCAGACAGCCCAACCCACCCGGGCCAAAGGCACCAATTTGATCTCGTTCAACACGTAGGGTGATACTTTTGTTACATTTCCGAAAACAAACATATAATTTGCCACCGTCCACGGCCAAGCCTATCATTGCGTGGAGTCCGTATTTGCTTTGGCAGCCACCCCATTCGCATTCAAATTATACACTTTTGCACGGAAAGGCTTCCGAGATTGCAATCAAAGTCGAAATGCTGCATTTCGGCACCAGATAAGTCCCTGCCAAATCGCTTTGATCCTTGGCCACCGACTGAATCTCTCCTGGGAATCTCCGGTCGGCGGCGATGGCGGCGGACGGAGCTGGCGGCAAATTGTCTTATGATGTATGTATATTTGTGTTCGCATATCTGTTTGTGTTGCCTTCTGCTAACCGCCAAATCTAATATTTGCCCGGCGGCAGACGCGATCAGCGAGGCAGTTTACGACTCTCCTCCCAAAGAAAGAGACCGCAATCTCATTTGTTTTGTTCCGATCCTGCCGTTTAATCAAACACCTTATCGTTGGACGCCGCCGCCGCCGCCGTCACGCACCGATGGGAAGAAGACCGGCGCATTCGGGGCCCCAAGGGTTCTTGGAGCAGAAATTAGATTTCACGACCAGATTGCGATTCCAAACGTGCTGAACTGTTGCTGTCCCAGTGCTAACTAACGATAGGATAAGTGGGACGATGCTGTGGCGAGATCGGACCGAAGCAATCGGAAATGGGATTTCGGTGGCTGCCAGGCACACGAACGATCGATGGAGGCCGAGGACGAGCGCTGATCCTTATCGGGTTGAGGCAATATTTTTATGCACGTTCGGGGAATTTGCATGGGGAATGAGCTCCTTTCGACAGGTTGTTTGCATAAAATTCAATATGGAATGCTGCTTCTTGCTCGGAGTTTTACTTTTACTTTTATCGTGACAGCATCATATTTGAGGCGGCTCTAAACTTGAGGCACTTTTATGTAGCGCATACTTATGAAGAATACTTCAAATAGGCAAGCACAATGATAGAAGTAGTTGGGAGTTGATGCATAAAAATAACACAGATAAAATGAAACATAGAATTTTCTGCGTTATCTAATGCACATAGAGGGAATGCTAGGTTTGGCAGAAAATAATGGGATATTTCATATAAATTAAAGCCAGATAACGCCTGAATCTAGTCTGTAGAATGGAATTTGTTGTATGGCGCATGAAAGATTACAAACAATTTCGTTGTTCACGCCTCCTTTGGTTTGGAATAATCGAGGGGAAATTTACGCGCTTGTTAAAATTAATTATTTTTTTCTGTGTACCTTTTCAGGTTTTATATTACGAAATCTCATAGTTTATTATAAAACAGGTGAGTTTCAATGACGTCTTAGTAAAAATAAAAACGCAAATTATGCATAAAAACATTTGGAGGGGGGGGGGGGGCAAAGGGTGAGCCAACCAAATTCAAATGATTGTTACTCTGGCAATTATTGACCGATTTTAATTATTTTAGCACCGCTAGATTCAAAAACTCATTCTACTCATGGAAATTATCCACAAGGTTCCACTAGTAATCCTCAGAGTACAGAGATCTGCGGAAATGCAATCCAACGGTGGTGTGGCAACGGTGTTCGTTTTGTTTACATAGGCTGCCAACACTCCCGCAGAGTAAAATGTTACAGCTTTGTGCGTGACTTCCTCGTTGTCAGCATCCATTGTTGTTTACATTTATAACGCACAAGTGATTTATTTTGAGTATTTATAAAATTATCAATGATCAGTTATGAAGTGTATTGCAAAGTTTTGCACTAACCACGGAGGTGTTAAATCATCGAATTGCATCAACATGACCTTTTACCTAAGAACACCGAACTCCAAAATAAATGGCTGATGTTCTGTGGCTTAGCAGTGCATTTTCCCCTCATAGATTCTATGCGTCTGTTTAGTGTATGTGATTGTGAGAGCCATTTGGTGGTTTCCTGTTAACTTTAAGTTTTTTTTTCAGTATCATTTCGAGCACACGCAGTTGAATTCTGCGAAAGAAAGTGGCAAAATCATGAAAATGCCTGAAGCTATCTCGGTTTACCAGGTTGTAAAACAAGAGCATACGGACGGAGAACAGTGCCCCATGCACATTGAGCGACTGTTGAAGGGGATCTGCGAACTAAACAAATAACATATATAAATCATTTATTTTAACTCCAATGCAATATTTAGCAATTGAATCATTTTATCAAACAGTAAACATGCTTTGGCTACGTTTGGCTCAGATTTTGACTGTATTCGCTGCTCGATTGGCTCAAGATATCTCCGCGTATCTCTGTACTCTGAAGATTACTAGGTTCCACCAATACTTTTCGCAAGGACGGTCGTAAATCGGTCATCGATGATACCTTCTGTAGTCCTTCGATAATGACAAATATGGACTGGAGAGTATGTGAGGCTCACAGAAAAAAATAATTGATTTTAACTAGCGCGTAAAATTTCCCCTCGTTTAATTTCAAATTAAAGCAGGCGTAAATAACGAAATTGATAGCCATATTTGAGGCACCATACAAAAATGTTTGCAATCCTTCATATAACAGGCTAGATTCCGGCATTTTCTGGCTTAAACTTACATGAAATACCCCATTATTGTCTGCCAAATCTAGCATTCTCTTAGTGTACATTACACAGAAAAAAATATTAATTTTAACAAGCGCATAAAATTTCATTTCGTTTAATTTCACCCCAAAGGAGGCGTAAATAACGAAGTTGTATGCAATCTTTCATGCATTCCCTTTATGTGCATTATAAAACACAGAAAATTCATTGTTTCTTTTCATCTGTGCATATTTCCATAGCGATCAACTGTTGATCCGGCTCAGCATCGGCCAACAAAATCCTGTTGCAGTACGGAGGACAAGAAGTTGCCAGCAGGTATGGAAGACGAAGCTCTTCGACAATGAACTATTCGTTGAGGCACTAGGGTTCGACAACAAACTCTCGAACCGGAACTCGGACGAGCTGGCGCATAAGTAAGTGAGTGAACAAGCGGCGCCCAGCTTAGTGGTGGAATGAGCAACTCAGCAACCTCCGCGCTAGTTGTCTCAGAGCCAGAAAACGTGTCCAGAGAGTAAAAACCGCAATAGATCTTGAGGTACCAAGGGTTGTATTCTGAGAGATAAGACTTGACCCACCCAAAGTGGGTGAAAGCCAGTCTTCTGAAAAAAACACACACACTTAAAAAACTAAATTTTCTTTAAACACGCACCCGCAGTTCGTTGTTGATTGATGTTCTTCACTCAAAAAAATCGACACGTTGTTTTCACGTGACATTTCACGTAACTTCCACCTGAACACGTAACCAAATCTTCTTCAGTAAAATCAGGTAAACATTAAGTGCCAGTGAATTGTACGTGACAAATCACGTAACATTTATGTGATTTTCACATAGAATATGAATTTACGTGTAAATCACGTATCTCTTACGTGAATTCCACGTGTTTATTACTGGTTTTGGTAGTCACACGTGTTTCAATCATAACACCGAAAAAAAAATATGAATTTTAACAGGCGCGTAAAATTTCCCCTCGTTTAATTTCAAGCCAAAAAGGCGTAAACAACAAAATTGTTTGCAATCTTTCATGCACCATACAACAATGTTTGCAATCTTTCATACTACAGACTAGATTCAGGCGTTAAATGGCCTTAATTTACATAAAATATCATATTATGTTCTGCCAAATCTAGCATTTCCTTTATGTGCATTAGATAACGCTCACAGTATCATCCAATAATAACGTTCCGTTCAAAAGGACAGAGGATGCAGACTTCAGTTGAAAACAATGTATAAGGTTTTTGCCATATATAACGAAATGACGATTTGACGGGCCGTTGATTTTTTTTTCAGTATTTCGCGTGATGTACTAAATGGATGGTCTCTTTTAAGAATTTGGGACTGCATAACCCACCATTTATCAACTTTTGTTATTCCGCATGAATTGCTCTTATTACGAATCTTCGATACTGCCAGCGCTTGAAGATATCGGATGCATCTTATTTCGTTCAGCAACTCAGCGGACATTCGCAGACGTCGTTTATCAAACAGAAAAATCAAACACTGCAGAAAAGCAACGTTTTACTGACACCTGATTTGCTGGAGCAGCCACACCGATCATGGACAAGTTATGAAGGGTGTTCCGATTAAAATTTGATCAAACAGTAATGTGTGTGAGTCGATCAAAGTTTTTATTAATAAGTCAAATTCTTTTTCTTTTTCAAGTTCAGTTAATACAGAATACAGGAGACATATTCAGCTAAGCTTCCTTTTTACCGAATGCAGATTTCCGGGTGTTTCGTTTAACATCTGTCTCAAGATTTGTGATGTACAATCATCTTGTGCACTTTATTCGCCGCAGAACGCCAGTTTGCCCTGGACTGTTTGTCACTCACAACAGCTTTTTGAGTCTTCTTTAGGTTCCGCTTGACGATGACCCAATATTGTCCCAGGGCAGAGCTCTGGCGTTTTGGGAGGGTTCTTGTCCTTGGACGCCACTTGAACGTTTTTGGCAGCATACCATTCCATGGGCTTTTTCCGTAATGGCTAGATGCCAAATCCGGCCAAAATAGAACGGAACAATGTTGTCACTTCAGGAAAGGCAGTAGACGTTTTTGTAGGCACTCGCTCAGATGAACTTCCTGGTTGACGGGTCGGGTCGCAATGTAAACGTTGCTCTTCAAGTCACAGGTGCAGATCGCCTGCCATACCAGATATTTCTTCGCGAACTTTGATAGTTTAATGTGCTTGAAAATATCTGCCACCTTTCCCCGTCCGGTTGCCGTATAAAATTCCTGTCCAAGAAGCTATGTAAAGTCTGCCTTGACGTAAGTTTCATCGTCCTGTAGCACGCAATCAAACTTCGTCAGCATCGTCGTGTTAAACTTTCGCGATCGTGCATTGGCCGACGTGTTTTGCTTATCGTCGCGATTTGGAGTCACCACTTGCTTGTAAGTCAACAGTCCAGCTCGTTTTTTAGCTCTATCCACGGTTGAAGGCACCACTCCCAGCTTCTTTCCGACATCTCGGACGGAGAGGTTGGAGTTCCGCTCGAAACAACGGGCAACTCTTTTTGTCGTCACTGTGCCCTCCAGCTTTCCTGGCTGTCGACAAACGTTCACCGAATACTTTTAATTCGTTGTTAACAGTTGGTTTAGCCACATTCAACAATTTCGCCAACTTGTCGTGAGAGTAGTTTGGATTTTCACCATGCACGCGCAAAATTTTAATGCTTGCTTCTCTTCCTTTGACGACATTTTGATATCTGTAGTGCTAACATTGGCGTAACTACAGGGGGTTCGTGGGGGGCCAGGCCACATCCAGAACTCTGCAGGCCCCCCCCCAGGATTTTTCCCAAATATATTGCTTATTTGAAATGAAACACTATCTCTTAAAAATTGTACGGTTTTTTTTTTCCATTATAAGATTTTAGCTCAGTCGATAAAGGCACGGCATGCTGGAGGTGGCTGGGTTCGATTCCCGGTCTGGTCTTGGAATTTTTTGTTGGGGAAAATTTCTCAACTCCCTAGGCATAGGGTATGATTGTACTTGCCACACAATCATACTAATGCATAAATGGAAAGCAGTAAATTAATACCTGTGGACATGCATTTAGAACACTAAGTAAAAAGAAAGCAATTGGTATATTGCTAAAGCAATATGCTTGAAAACGCTAAGAAGAGAGAACGCCAATTAGATCAATGCGAATTCCAATATATCAACATTACATTCACTTCGCTTGAGAGTTTGTGTCTGTTGAAAGTACGTTTTCTTTTAATTTTTTTTTCGTGGTGTTTTATAACGAGCGATAAGATAAACTGATCTAAGCCGGCTCATACATGGTTAAATGTAGATTATTACTCAATAATTTATTGAGTAAGGATGATAAATACACTTAATCGCCGCAAATAACTAGACATTATCTAGCCATGGGCCAGGATTTAAATTAGGGTGGAGGGGAGACCTTTTTTCACGGATCGCAACGGGAAGCCACCAGCTTGGATTTCAAAATTGTTTTAGACATCGATTCCCAGTCTATAGACGTTACTCAAATTCTAAACTATTACATAACGGTATTTAGTTTTACACTATTTCGCGGAAAAGCGTTTCTTAGTGAGCATCATATATTGTATGAGGCCATCTTTCAAAGGACACATACATCCTGGAATGACAAAGTTTTCCAAAACGGATCTATGTTCTCGAATTTTTCGGAGAAATATATGCTTTTCTGGAAATTCATTTTCCAGGGACTTCTTCCTCAAAGGGCCATCATTTCTCAGGAAGCCATGTTTTCCGGAATGACTAATGTTTTCAGAGACGGATATCTGTCCTCTTTCTCAGGAAATTAGATTGTTTTCCGAGAACCTATTATTGCTGATGACTTATGTCATTATATCTTATGTATTTTTATTCACTGAATATGGTGATAACAAAGTTTATCGAAGTTTTGCAATTTAGTAATTTCCTCGACTTTTTTTGTAAAATGTGATTCATTAATAGAAGGGGAAATCTTGCCGTACGTGAGGCCTACTTTCATTGAAAATATTGTAAACCTGTTGTTACGATTATTTATCTATTATTTTCTACAAATATTTTAATTGATCGATCATAGTGATGCCGCAATGCAGGACTCGTTGAAGAAAATTGTTTTTCATTTTCTAAGAATCAAATCATATGAATAAAATTGGAAGGTAAATAGCCAAAATATACTGTTTTTAAAAACAATGTGTTCCCATCTTCATTCACTTAGTAGAGACAGAGTTTCGATTGTTTTTATAAAACGCTTTTCAATATTTACTTGGAAATTTTATAAAAAATCCCTTCACTTTTCTGATAACAGTTGTCTAACATTTATTCTCAAGATTTCTTTAAAGGATTTGATTTTCAATCAAAAGGTTCTATTTCGGGTTATTGGTGGCGAAAATATTCCATACATTTACAGTTTTTCATACAAAATTGTCAGATTTGACCTTTTCTATGTCAGCTGAGCTGAAGTTTTGACAGTAGCTTAGAAGTAACCTGAATATAAAACTGTGTTGGTTTATAATTTTTGAAAACAGTTTTCAAAATTACATCTTAAATTTTAAAAACATTCATTTTGTTTAGAAAATACAAAAAAGTCATAAGAATGAATAATTTTTCCGAAGAATTCATTCTTGTAGAACGTTTTAATTTTTATTTATTTGAAAACTATTTTTTTACCAAACCTAGGCAAATCTGATGCCGTTTTGAAGATTGTACTTGAAAATTTATAAACTCAACACAGTTCAAAACGATAGCATTTGTTAATTTCGATAGAACTGTAATTGTTTACATACCTTCAAAAAATTTCGAAAAATTTCCATGAAATTTTAAGGTCCTGGAATATTATCAATGTTAATCCAATTAGGTCAGTCTCAGGAGGTTTTTGATGAAATAATCCTCGGAATTTTCCTTCAAGTTTTTTGAACTTTCTTTAGAAATTTAGGTCGATATAACTTATAAATTTTTGGAGTTGTGAAGGAATCAGTATCACGCGAAACAGTTTTGAAGATATTTAAAACACGTAATTCAAACCAATCCAAATTTTGATTTAAATTTCAAATGTTCTTTGACACAATGTTGTTCTTTGTAGTTTTAGGGTTTGTTAGTTTAAACTAGACTCTATATATAGATTCAAGTTTATTCTCCGCCTCGTGTCAGTTGAGTCGCCTCAAGATCGCCTCAATCGATTAAGGTGACTGCATTCTCCATTTGACCCACACGGAATAATACGAGGTATATATTCAACACACTCGATTCTCTTAAGGCATTTCGACTCACCGAGGTGCAGAATAGACCTAATTATTCGATTAAACCTGTTCTGATTCATCAATAACAATAACCTGTTCCTTACAATTACGCTACTTTCATCGTTCTATTCAATATTCCTATAAACGAAAAACAATCCTTCGGGCAGGCCCCCTCCAGACTAATTGTCTAGGTCCGCCAATGAGTGCTAATCTCAAAATCAGAATAGAGGCATGATGTCACACGCACGCATCTTCAAAATGAGCGGTGTGTAAAATTTCTTAATGCACAATGCAAGGAAATGCGTCTAGGTAAAGTCGACCAAATTTTGATCGAAACACTCTTTACTTGTCGAAACGCAACATTCTTTAAAATTTTCCAACGTCGATTGATGAATATGTTCGCGAAGTATATTCATCTCCTATTCGTAACATTTTGAATACTTCATTTCTCTTTTTGTAACTTTTGAATACTTCATTTCTCGTAATGGATCGCAACTTCGAGAAAAAATACAACATTGTTCGTGAGCAAAAAAGCAACTCATCAATTTGCTTTCCAAAATTAAATGTGTGCGAGATGCTGTGCAGTGCATTACCCAAGTAACAATAAGCATTAGCATATGCAGTAAATCAATCCTAAATCCGCATCTCAGATGCTACAAGCATTATATTAGCTTTATATCAGCATCTTGAAAGCTATCTGTAGTAAATTTGCATTTCAAATGCTATTGAACTGCTTGCAGCCTGTAATAAACATTTCAAAAGCAAAATAGCATTAATGAAGCATAATCATAGCATTGCAGTAAAGCAGCCGTATATTGGGCCAAATGCGGCATTTATGTTGCATTTTAGGTGACTTAAATGCTTGATAGGCTGCCGTTAACATGCTTTGGAACTGCTTATTGGTTACCTGGGTAGTGTTGAATATGAGATTGGAGTCCGGAAGTTCAATGGCTCAGTGACAAAAATAACGAGGTATCGAGGTACGCAACCGAGATTCGATCCGTGTTTGCCAGCGTCATGGAACTTTACAGTTACCAATAAGCTACTTTAACAAATTGATATAAGTGGAATACAAACCCAACAGTTTGTTCGATTGTCGAGGCACTCAACGTTACAGCAATGAAGCAAATCAAGACCAACAATTGAAAAGGGCCTAAATCGTAAATGTAAACAATCAGAAAAACGATAATTAAATTGAAAGTTACATTAATAAACCCTATTTCAAAAATAAATAAGTTTGCCTTGCTTTAATCAAGTTGACGATAAAAATTTGATGAGATGCATATAATCTTGTTAGAATAGATTATATTAACATCTTTGTATACCCGAAACTTGAAAAGAAAAAAAGCCAAATTCTAGGTTGAAAACATCATAGGCCCTTTATGTTATGCCTCTCAACTGTCAGTTATTTCAATAAGCCAACGTGTTGAGGCTTTTCTTTTCCAAGAAATTATATACTCAGCGAAATAATCTTAAGAATTTCTTAAGGTCATAAGTATCTAAGATGCTATGGAATTTCATAGGGCTGACTTATGAATGGATTTTGTTTCACACGACGTTGTTGATGTACGCCTTTAAGCTTTTTTGATAACGAGTGTTGATATATACTAGTGGGCAAGTCACTGGACCCATAACCTCAACGTGCAAGGTTCGAATCTAGGTTGCTCCTTTTTTTAATTTTTTATTCATCATTTTATTTCATAAGATAAATTTATGAAATTCATACTGATTTCTTATAGCAAATAATCATAATGCTATCTTTTGAATATCGAAAGTTTATTTCGCTGAGTGTAAGAGTCCTTTAGGATAAGACATGTTCTATTATCATTTTGTGTTGAGGCCGCTGTTTATTTTTTCAATAACAGAAGATAACGAAACCCTGTTTAACTTAAGATGCGAAATCTTCGTGGAAATCTTGAAACCATAAGAAGAATTTTGATGCAAACGACGAACATTAATGAAGTTTCGTTGAACGAAGAACTTCATCATCATCATATTCGTCAAAATCTGGAAGAGCGGATAATTTTTCTGTTTAAATTCGACGGAGCAGGATTACTATACCTGCTGTCAATGAAATGAGCATCAAACGAGAAAAAAAACATATATTTAGAAAGGCCCTATGAAAAATGATCCAAAGACGCTCATAATCTATTGGATAAAACTAATAAACGGTTTGTTTACATTTCGGTGTTAGGCCCTTTTCAATTGTTGGTCTTGAAATGTGTCTCACGCACACTCACATGGCTTTATTTATTTCATAAAGAAGGGCAAACTTGTTGAGACACCCTCAGATTTTTTTACAGAAATATGTAAAGTTTACCGGATTCTCAACAGCTGAACGTTCAGCTGTTTCGGTTTCGAATTTCGGTGAAATTTTACAGATATCTATAAAAAAATTACCGAATTTCGGTAAAATTTTACCGAAATCCATAAAATCGGATTACCGAACGTCCAGCTGTTGAGAATTCGGTAAAACATTACAGATTTCTGTAAAATAATCTGAGTGTGGAGGGAAATCGAATTGTGATGACGAGTGAGAAAAAAATCGAATACTTCTCGGGTTATATTTTCCATTAGGGCGAATCTAACATTGAGAGATTCTCTCTGGTTTCACTCTCTTTCATTCATTGCAGCGCCGTTATAAAACTTTCGAGGGATCATTCAGTTCAGATTGAAACACAACAGTGCAGGCTAGCATACTCTACAAATAGTAGAATGAAAAACGTAAAGGTGATTGGAATTTGAATAAAAGAGAAAGTAATCAAAGAGAGTCTCTCAATGTAAAATTCGCCCTAATGAAAAAAAAAAAAAACCCTAGACTTGACAGCGGAATTCCAACAGTGGCCAAGAGCGTTGAGGCATCATGTGGTATTTTCTCATCCATATGAGCCTGTGCACGCTGCTATAATAGTTTTTTCTTTTTGACATTAACTGTGAGCAGTGCTATAAAGAGTCATTTTTTACGTGACGTAATTAATGGACGTTCCTTTACAGTAACTAGAAAAAAAATTTACCATACAGTTCTTGGGAATTCCATGGATGAACTCAAATTATGTACCGTATTAAGCATAGAATATCTAAAATTTCAATCTGCTGCTCCGTTTCCTCGCATAACAATAATCATTCATACTGAATCTCATGGGACTTCATGTGTACGGGTCGTGGTCACCCTATCATTAGAGATGTGAATCGGCAATGCTCATGCATGATCGGAAAAATCGTAGGAGCATGGGCTGCCATCCTAGTCACCGAGGCAACAGCCCTCACAGAGCACCACATCACACATATAGGGCGGTCTCAGTTGGTGAACATCCGTGTTTCACATTACAGCGATTTTAATTGAAGAAATGAAACACATGAATCCCTTATGTTACTACGGAAATTATACAAAAAAATGTGAGTATATAAATACGGCAGAAAAACTATTTAATGAGATATTACGACAATGGAACTGACTCTTAGAGTCGGGTCCAGACAAAAAAAACCCTACTGAGCCTTTGCAGCACGTCAAGCCGGCAAGGACCTCAGATCAAAAATACTATCTGTACTCATACTGGAAATTTGAGCAAAATGGCTCCCAACAGAAAATATCGGGATTGATAATTTTTCCACTCGGCGCATTTGCAACCTATTTTCTCTTTTTTGCGCAATTAGGGTTTCCTAATAAAACGTCTATCCCGACTATGCTTGAGTTAGATTTCCTCCCAAAAAACCTGTCAAAACTCAACGGGCAGAATCTTCTATACATTCCCACCAATCTTCACAATCTGTCAACCTCATCCGGCTACTCCTCTGATCACAGCAAACCGACCGACGCAGACAACCCGATGACACTTCGATGACGTCGGCCTTTGTTTGGTGCTGATTTCTCGCCGGCCCGACCGGCCCAAGTGGCATTTGACGCGCGCGCTCCGAGGGACATCTTTCCGACCCGGACCAGACATGCCATTCATCGAACGATCGCGTGGGTCATAATTCATTTTTTATAGCCTTTTATCACCGAAAGTGCATCGCGTTCTAACCGTGCGCCTCGAGGGACTTTGCCTTCACGATTCTGACCAGAACTCCCGGTTATTGTTCCGGCAAATCAAAACATAGTGACAACTGAAGCTGGACGAACGGCAAGAAGAAGATTTCGGACGTTTTTCGAAAATTCTATCTTCCCCAAAGGACCAAGAACTTTCGAAGGATAATTTATTTTATTGAGCAAGTTGTCATTAATAATGCGACGCACGGCAGAGTTTGGGAAAGTGCGGAGAAGGCAAGAAGGGGGACGACACAATTGCTTGGCAGTTTCTTAGGACTTCAAGGAGAATATGTTTTGGCCAGCAATAAATAATCCTCAACTTTTCTTCGATTTGCTGCTCGGACAAGAGAGACAGACGCATCAAATGATAGTCCGCTCGTTGGTTTTTTTTTGGGAAATAAAATTCAATTGATCGCAACTCTCGGACGGCTAGGGTGAGTGAAAAGAAAAGGACGTGTCATCGGGGACAAAGCGAAAACAAATTTTATATAAAAATTTCCTGAAAGACATCATAAAAGCGAATGTTAGAATGAATTATGGCTATTGGTTTAGGTTACTTTTTATTCGCCGTTGGTGCAAAAAAAAAAAAGAAAAAAAAACGAAATGCCTCGATTTGGCAAATATTGATTTTTTAGCTTGGGAAACTTTTGCTGCACAATGACCGATTAACAATGAGCTTCTCGTGGGTTTGAGCTGGTAAATTTTGAGTTGCACCATGATTAATGGCTCCGGGAATTCTAAGTCAGTCGTGTTTCTTCCCCCTCTAATGAAACAGGTATTCATTCATTCGTGCGAAAAACAAACATTAGAATCGCCAGAGAGCCGCATCCGATGCCCCGGGCTGTTTGCGGTGTTCCGGAGTGAGAATGTTGCAGCGCCTTGTCTAACAACCTTAACAGCACACTTTTCCCCAACCGAACCTGCCACTTTATTCATAAACAAATGCACCCATCATCATCGGTTCGGGACACAGAAGCATGAAGGGCAAAAAAGTGGACAGCGCCACCACCCGGCACCGGCATCGTTAGCATGTTAGGCGTAGATTCCGGGGAGAATGAGGGGAGAAACGCGTGTGGAGTTGCTCTAAAAGATGACCCAAAATTAGAGGCTTCGGGATGCAACCCGTCATCAATGTCCAGACGGCGTTGCTAATGCCACTACCGTTTTTTACTACTTGCATTAAATTGAATGAAGTTTGGTGGAGTTGAGAAAATTAGAGCAATTCTGTCGAAGCAGGCCGTTCTAAGTTTCTGCTTTATTCAGATCATCCATAAAATTTGGAGATTTTTCCTAGAGCGCCTCACTTTTTTCTGAAATAGCTTATAAATGTATCGGTTTTTTTTTTGAGTCGTCCTCAAGTTATCTTAATAAATTTTACATACTCTAATTGTTATGTTTTGTGTTCTCCGTGCGTGAAGGAACGGTTATGAAGTAGAAGGAGATGTTCACTCATCCCCATTAGGCACCAAGAGTGGACAGTAATGTTTGAAACATATTTATATGAACTGCATAAGCATTGCAGGTCTGAAGGATCACAGCCGGACACTGGACAGCCTCCATCCAAGGTTATGTTGAAAAGCAAAAAACTCACTTTAAACATGACAATAGTCATACTTGTAAATTGTGTGGCTCTATGATGAGAAATAAAGCCTATACACTGATAAAAAAAGCAATGATAATATCTATGTGCTCCATCTATGATTTTTTGCAATATAATCAACAAATGATATCTATTTGTAACCGCACATACTTCCTATGTGTACACATAACCACTATGTGGGGCCACACATACTTTTCATTTGTCTCATAAACTTCATTTGTGTTTCACAGAAGGTGCTGTTTATGTGTGAACACATCAGTATTATGTGTAATTTTCTATGGATTTTTGCCAATAAATATGTGTGGATTGTTTCCCGTGTAGGTTTAATAAAATTGATGCTTGCGTTTTTTCCTTATGCGGTAAGAATCAAAAACCCATTAATCGGTAAAATTTTACCCATTTATCAAAAGAAAATCCCATTATCGAGTACATCGCGCAAATGTCAGAAAATGGGAATTTTTAATCATTAAAAAAAAATCTTTCAAAGATGGGTAAAAAATACCAATTTTTTAACGTTTATGCTTTAAAATCATAACTGAGTATGTCGAGCTTACCCATGTAATGGGTTGTCTCCCTTTTTAAGGAAATGAGTGAAATTTTACCCAATAATGGGTTTCTGTTTCTGACCGTTTAGGACTACGCAGCATTGGGCAATCTAGATCGCTTAATTGTTTAAAAAGCGGCCGAAATTGCTTTCGTTCCAAATCTAATTTCCATACACTGAACGTTCGCACTACAACCTTAATTATTTGATTTAGCCTGTCTTGATATCTACATTCATACATCTTGCTTTCATTGGAAATAATTGGTTGGCAATCGTTAAAACCTCTCGTTGTTGAGAGGAAAAATCTAGAAAATAAATCCATCAAGAAACGATCGAATTAAAGACTGTATTCGATGAAATTTGGACACTCAAAATAGGTCACCAAAAATTTTCCTTGAGCCCGATTCTTTTCAAACTTTCTGGAAATAAATGGTACTACTAAATGGTTAAGTTTTGACGTCATTGGTTTATTGAACCTCTTCTCCCAACCCAAATGCCCGCACCTTTGCCTTGACCCCTTTCATCAAATTTTGGGCAATCCCCTTTCATCAAATTTTGGGACTTGCTTACTTACTTTTAACCACACTTTCTTCAGTTCATGTTCATTTTCTATCAGTTTTGGAGTTTTAACGAGCTTTGCCTTCATGATTGCCCAAAATTTTTCAATTGGGCGAAGTTCCGGAGTGTTTGGAGGGATGACGTCTTTTGGTACAAAAACTACATTATTATCTTTGTACCAGTCCAAGACGGGCCGGGCATAGTGGCAAGATGCCAAAATCCGGCCAAAACAGTGTCGGGCCATCGTGAGATCTCAAGAAGGGCAGAAGCCGTTTTTGGAGGCATTCGTCCTTGTAGATTTGTCCGTTGACGGTCCCAGAGGCGATGAAGGGCTGACTCATTTTGCCACATCCGCAGATCGCTTGCCAGATAAGGAATTTTTTGGCGAATTTCGACTGTTTCCTCTTCCGTACACTCTCCGGAACGGCCAACTTAGAGGTGGCGACGTAGTGTTCCTGTCCTGGCATTTGTTTGGTGTCGGCTTTAATGTAGGTCTCATCGTCCATCACAATGCAGAACGGTTTTGTGAGCAACTCCCTGTACAGTTTTCTTGCACGAGTTTTGGCCACCGAGTTCTGTTTATCGCTCCGGTTCGGTGCCTTCTGGACCTTGTACACATGTAATCCAGAACGTTTCATTGTGTTCTGCACAAAACAAACTGAAAATTTTGCCTTTTTCGCAACATCCCTGATCGAAATGTTGAGATAACGCTTAAATTGGTTCAATTCCATCCTGGCCTTCTCCGGATTGCCACGTTTTTTGCCACTACCATTTTTCCGCTTGGTTGTCTTACGGTCCTTGAACGTTTTGATCACATGAGATAGGGTTGAATGTGCGATTCCGACCTGTTTTGCGATCCATCGATGAGAAGTGTTTGGGTTTTCGAAGTGAGCGCCCAAAATTTGTTGGCGCACTATTTCTTCATTCGAAGCCATCACTGAAATCACTCGACCGATTTTCACGAAACTCATTACACAATTGACACAACACAATGAAATACATTCAGTTAAAATTTCAATAATTTTTACCCACACGCTAAAAAGTTACGAACAATTGCGTGTGTCCAAATTTCATCGAATACAGTCTTTATTAGAGTGCAGGGGTTCAATTTTTCGTGACGGCAGCCATTTGAAAATTGACACAATGCTCAAGGTATGCAACAAAGAGAAAATTTTATTGTTTTAGCTGCCGTTGTCTGCCAATTGGTAAGATGTTAGATAAATTGAAATTAAAAAGCTTATAGGACCGGTGGTCCTCTACGGACACGAGACATGGACCATGCTCGAGGAGGACCTGCAAGCACTCGGAGTTTTCGAGAGACGCGTGCTAAGGACGATCTTCGGCGGTGTGCAGGAGCACGGTGTGTGGCGCCGAAAGATGAACCACGAGCTCGCTGCACTCTACGGGCATGTTGCAATGCTGGATAACAACCCTGCAAAGTTGGTGTTCGCTACTGATCCGGTGGGCACAAGAAGGCGTGGAGCGCAGAGAGCACGATGGGTGGATCAGATGGAGCGTGATCTGGGTGTGACCGAGGTTGGAGAGCGGCAGCCGCAAACCGAATATTGTGGCGTACTATTGTTGATTATGCCTTATCCTAAATGTGATGTTGAACAAATAAATGTATGTATGTATGTTATGAACTCAAGGCTTGAGATGCTTTTTTGTTTTAATTCTCAGAACGGTTGAAGACTTCCGAGAAGTAAAAGAATCTTTTGAAAACTTTAGACCTTGCGAAGTCAAGTTCATTTACAAAAACTTTCATATCTATGTTTCTAATACATATTTTTTTAAAACTTATTATCTAACGTTCTCCCAATGTTGACTTGGTCTAAGAAAATGTTCACCACATTCCTTTGATTTTATTCAATAATTTTACATTAAATAACAGTAATACATTAAATAATTCAATTTGGGTATTTTCTAGAAAATTCCAGGCAAACATGTCAACACATATCGAAACGTACTTAGCACCATTGAAAATCCGAATTCACATGAAAATATTCGTTGAATATGAGCAAAGATTATATAGTATAATTTCAGAAAAATTGCTTCCATGCCTATAAAAATTCCACATATTTTCTAAAATTTCTTAAAAGTTTTTTTTATGTGGGACTACGTTTTTTTTTCTATACAGTGGTACTATTTAAAAAAATGTTTATAAAGGCACCCGTCACGAAAAGTGGTGAGATTTTGAACGTTGATATCTCAGGCGTTTCTCCAAAGATTTCAATATTTTTTCTCCAAAGATTTCAATATTTTTACTTATTTCCAATCGAGTTATTAGTACGAGACACTGAAGAAGTCTGCACATTGTAGACGAAATACGCGTATCTGTCGAAGATAAGCAAAGGTAGTTGGAATTAAATGGAAGATACTAATTCTTCTTCTAATTTCTAGTTAATATTTTTACGTCAATCGATCGAAAATATTTCTAAGCATCGATTCCAAAAGAAGACAATATTGATTTCAGGCCACATAGGGTAAGGGGATGTAATGTTAGCCTAGTGCCTTCAACCAGCCATTGTACCAAATATGTCCTTAATTCAGCGATAAACATTAAAATTATGTTGCTATCAAGATGGCCGATTCAATTCGAAGCAATTAAGTCATTATTTATCAATTTACTGTTGTTCACTTCCGTGTAATTTTCGATTGTTTTATTTATTTAGACAACATCATTTCGCTGATAAGACTGAACAGATTATCTCTATAATCTTCGAATGATGCCTACACAGATAAAAAGAAACATTGAATTTTGTATGTCATCTAATGCACATAAAGGGAATGCTAGATTTGGCAGAAAGCTATGGGATATTTCATGTAAATTTAAGCCAGATACCGCCTGAATCCAGCCTGTTGTATGAAAGATTGCCAATATTGTTGTATGGCACATGAAAAGTTGCATACAATTTTGTTGTTTACTCCTCCTTTAGCGTGGATTTAAATGAGGGTATATATTGCAAGCTTGCTAAAAAAAAATTCGGTGTAGATGTATGGGAAATAATCCCACGTTATAAACTAACTGTCCACTCAAAAATTGAGTTGATCCACTTTTAACGAAAATTGAGTAACTTTTCGGTGAAAAAAAAAGTGACAGTAAGACGAATGAAAGAGAGAATGTTTTGAGCGTGTAGGTCAAATATTTGGAATCTGGGGTAGAATGTCAGTTTCCCTTGCGAAATAATCGAACGGAATATTATTCCACACACGGTAAGAATCAAAAACCCATTAATGGGTGAAAATTCACCCATTTCCCCAAAAAGGGAGCCAACCCATTAAATACATAAACTCAATTTACCAATTTATGGGTATATGACATATATGTCAGGAAATGGGTATTTTTTTACCCATCTTTAAAAATTGAATTTTGTGGAAAATTGGTGAGAAATACCCATCATCTGACATTTGCGCCATTTACTTAATAATGTGTTAATCGAGTTTATGGATAATCTCTTTTTCGTTAAATGGGTAAAATTTTACTAATTAATGGGTTTTTGATTCCTAACGAAAACATACGCGCAACAAATTTTTGAAACTTAAGCTTTATTTCTCATCATAGAGCCTCACAATTTAAAAATAAATTGGACCAGATTCTTTGATCTTTGAGCTCAGCAACGTAACTATGGATGAAGGCATCGTAGCCGGACACTGGCCATTTCAGACCTGCAATATAAAGAATTATTCTAATACCGTACTTACTTATAACAACTACTCCTACTTACCCTGCAGCCTTTCGAGCGAGGCATTGTCCAGCTTATTATTGACTTCATCCATTTTGGGATTTTTAAAGAACTTCTGAACATCGGGGCAGAGGTCAATCTGAATAAAATCACTTGTGTGAAACTGATTAGAGGTAAGAAGGATGGTGGATAGTAGGAGCAAAACAAAAAAAGTTGAGATATGTCATTTATGGGTAAAATAATAATACCCATATTATTTTCAATAACAAATTATCTAAATGGGTAATATTTTACCCATTTTCGTATTTTTTTTATTCACCCATTTTTCGACAGCTGCATACAGGTTAGAAAAATGGTTGAAATTTACCCATTAATGGGTTTTCTATTCCTACCGTGCAAGGTGATAGCCATAGATACATGGTCAGCGCCACTCAGCCTACGGCAGTTTAGACCCTTCATATGACGCATATCAATTGGCAGTGTCGTTGGTGAGAGTTCATTATAAAGGCGTATTGACTGGACGAGCTTTGCAGCCTGTACCGTTTTTATCTATGGTCTAAGTACGAAGGTACTGAGACAGGCTAAGTAATTCCGACAGTTAAAGCATTTCTTGACCATTTCTTGTCCTATTCTAATGCAGATTACTTTTGAGCTACATACTAGCCTAAACGAGTCAAAAAAAAACTCATTTTAGGACAACATTAGTAAAGGGCCTATCAACGTTTGTAAAACCTCTTTGACCCTTCAAGAATGTTAGTCCAGACTTTTACATATCCGTGTATTGCCAGATTTTGCCAGATTTTTTATTTGTGACATGCCAGATATTTTCCAAAAACTAATGGCAACCCTGGTGGTGATTATAGACTATTGCACCGATAAAGCTAAGCTCTCTTTTGACCATGAGAGTATAAGAGATAGCAATAACCGTCGTGTTCCCCGTCCTTTTTTCTCACACACGAGTTTCTGAACACATGGGCACCAGTATCTGTCAAATCTGAGGCGTGACGTCATTGTGATTTGGACGATGGTTCTCTTATAACAACGATTGTCAAACTAATCATCCTTCTTTCCCCCCTCCCTGTGAGGGGACGTGGCCGGCGCCGGTACTGATCTATAAATAAAATTAGTGAACTTGTACATTGAAGATGTAAAGCTTACTCTCTAGCTCCATCTATGTATGTGGTTCTCTCTGCAATTACACTAGTTCTGATTAGTAAAGGAGCAGCAATATGCACGGTATTTAAAATAATCATAATAATAATAATATTATCTGAAAAGTTTCAAGACTTTTTTATGGGGTTTTCAAGCAGGATAAAAAGATTAGAAGATTTTTTTTGGAGAAAATAAACTAGCCTCATAGTTTCACAACACGAATTAAGTATATAAGTTTTTTTTTTTAAATTTTGCAAATGCATTGATGATTCTGAAAATTTTTATTTACTTGTTTTCTTCGTCTTAAGCGTTTATTTATAAAAGCATTGAATTTTTCCCTGGATTTTTCTAAAGAACCTTAAACAAAGCCTTGGAATTTAAAATTTATGTCAGTGTCGATGTAACCAAAAATGTATAATATTTATGACAGCTTACATGATGCACATAGAGTTTTTATTTCGAACCTATTTTTATTTTCATTTAACTAATTATTGTTCATTTGAAACATTTTCAGTTATTTTAGATAAGTTCAGTCCACCATAAGAAAGCTCTTCCAGTAAAAACTCAAAGTACAATGCATGTACAATGTATAAAAAAAAACACTTGACATGAAAGTTCGATTTGATGGATTTCTTAACTTAATCACAAATCTACAATAATATTTGAAAATATTCTGATCTGTTCTGTTTTGCTGGAATAAATAATCTTTTCTTTTTTTTTTTCATATAAATAAATAATCTTGTGGCTAGTTTTTTTAAAATGTTTTGTACCAGGAGCTGGATAGTCAAGAAGAAAATGGATATATAATTCAGCTCACCTCTATATGGAAAACAAAATCGTTACAGAATCATTTGTTGGATATCAATGTCTGTAAAAATTTGTAACTTCATCGCATTATCTGTATAATATCTGTAATCTACATGAGGCCTGAACGCACGATTAAATGTCTGTATAAATACAGATATGTCTGTACACCTGGCATCCCTGCAGGTAACGCCTGAATCAAGTCTTTCGTATGAAAGATTGCAAACAATTCCGTTGCTTACGCCTCCTTTGGCTTGGAATTTACTGGGGGGAAATTTTACTCGCTTGTTAAAATTAATTATTTTTTACTGTGTTGAAGAAACCTGTGGAGAACTTTGATTGTATTTGGAAAGAGAAGAGGGGGAGGGAGTTGACCAGAACATATGCTCCATATTGATTAAACAAAATATATTGACTTTAATTTGCTTTATTAGTTGTTAAAATCGGTTGAGTGGTTCAAAAGTTATGAATTTTTGAAAATATGCATTTCTAAAATATCTGTTTTTCGAACAACCCTAGTCAGAAATGGTCACTCTAATGACAAAATAAAAAAATACGATGAAGAACAAAACAATCTGTTATTATGAAATTCTATTCTTTTCTATGGAATTTCTGTATTCATGACGTTTTTTTTTTGTTGTTGGGGCGTAGAACCACTGCGTCCACTGAGTTGAACTTTTGTGGTATACATGAACTTACTAATTGGCTCCTTATTTCTTATATGCTTCTCCATTGAATATTATTTTTCCAGCACTCAGTACACCAGGCCATCTATGTACAATCTTCACTAGAACCAAATTCTGGTACTGGCCAACACTGGCTTACTTGCCTTAGATAAAAATAAAAAAAAAACTTCAAACGGAGTGTCCAATGCTAAGAAAAAAAACCTAGTTATTTGGAATATATCTCGTTTATTAAGTCATGTAAATAGATTAGGGCTGAAAATAAACCACGTAATAAGATGTTTAAGCGTACATCATTATATTCCTCAGTTTCCTGCAATCTTTGATTACGCCTCTATGATGGCTCGATAAACGCCAGTTCTCAATGGTGCCTCCTCGTGTGCCAAACTCATTTTTTAACAATTTGAGTATACGAATACCTACATTTGAGTGTTATTCAATGACCGTGTCAATCAAGGGACGCATGGAAATTGAAACTAGGAATAACATTTCGCTATTCCCTCAAAGGTAGCAATTTTCCCAGTTCTCAGTACTTCCACTCTTCGCATATAGCTGGCAGCAAAGTGCGTATTGAGAACCTACCATCGGAGGTCAGAACCATTCGAGAAAGTTCCCAGTGGAAACTGGTTTGGGTACTCGATAAATACAGGGTTGCCAATTTGTTTTATTCATGGGCAAATAAGAAGTTTCTTTAAGAAATGTTTTCATGAACATATGCTAATTTAGTTTAATTCCACCAATATCGGTCAGAAGTCGATCTTCGATCCAAAAACATAATCTGGTAGGGGAAATTTGCCCTGCTCACGATAAAGTCATTAAATTGCTCGAGCGATCAAACGCTTTGCGACAAGGGGCCTACAAGGCTCTTTTAAAACTGCTGTTAGGCTGTAATTTCAGCGCTTGATAGTTGAGGGAAGTTAAACAAAATTGTTATGTCAAGAAGTTTTTCAATGAACAAAGAAGAATCGGTATCAACTCACTCTTTAATAATTCGAAAAAGTCATTCCTGGTACAATATTAATTTTATCAATGTTTGGAGTGGAACCGATTAGATCACAAATTGTTTGAAACCCTGTTGAAATGTTTTGATTGAACGTGTCCTCCAAAAAATATAAATTGCCGATTAACCACCTCGTTGTCTTATCTTCAATGGATGATCTTATGAAATAGCTGCGATTTTATGTAACACTGATCGCCATCTACATTTGCCAATACAAACTTGCAATGCGAAGCGTTATTCTCGTAGAAACCATGCCTGGCAGACATACATGAACGTGCCGGAAATATTTATAGAAAATCACGCAAAAAATCCAGACGATTTCGATCGAAACGGTTAGTCCCGAGAGTATACAGTGATCGGTTGCCAATCGGAATTATCACAAATGCATCATATTTATCCTCTATTCGTACGAGCCCGCAATCGAAAATCCCTACTAGCGAACTCCAACTGTAGCTCCCCACATCTACGAGGAAATCAAATCAAACAGACATAAATTTCCATTAGAGGTGTCGATCGTTATGCCATCCGACAGGCAACACCACCGATCATCATCATCGTCGTCTCTTTGATCGTTATCGTCGATGCGCGCACAGCTTTGCCACAGCAGGATTCTATTGGCAGAAACGTTAGGACTTTTACCTACCGGTTTGGCATCAGCATATTACGAGTGCCCGGTTCATCGTTCGATCGGTGCATCGTTGGCAAGTGCAGTATAAACATTGCAGCAAGTTGCGGTGGAGCCTCTATTCGGCCTTGCTGGTGCTGGTTGTTTTGCTTCGCTTTCTTTCGATCGGAATCGGTGCTGACAGGACAGGAGACGGTTGGTAAAATCAACACGCGTGTTTGCGACTTTTAGCCTAGTGGACTAGTTTCACTGCGCCGAAGAGTTGCGAAGGAGGAAGACAGGGAGGGAAATTGGTAATTGAGTACAAGTCTAGCCGGTCGGCTAGTTCAGGATAGGACTCCGAACATGCGCACAGCGTGGTGGCGCACGGCGATCGTTAAGTTGACACGTGATTTATCAATTTGCAGGCATCGGAGCTAGGATCAGTAGGCGTTTGTCAAAAGGGAGTGAACTGATGTAATCAAAGCAGTCTAATGATGGTTTAATTTTGCGGACGGACGGTGGGGGAGGAGTTTTCTGACAGTCGATTACACATGTTTTGTCCAGGTGGTACACCTTGTGATATGTAGATCACCGGGTGATTAATGGTAAGTTTGCGATTTATGTATGTTTGGTTTGCGGCCGGAATGATGTCAGTTTGATACCTTTGTAGTCTAACTGATGAGAGAATTATCCGACAAGTATGCCAAAAAATAGGGTTTATGACCAGATTCTTGGCATGTTAGTACAACTTGTAATAAGTCTAATTTTTCCAAACTGGTCTTTTGACCAACTTTTCTGATACAGGTGGATTTCATTTATTTATCTTTCCTTACGTATATTAATAATTATCGGGAGTAACAAGTTATTGAGATTTAATGTAAAATTCAACATTCCATCTAATTGGTAAACTTGACCCAAAATATTCATTTGGCCAAAAACTCATTAAAACGCATGGTGGCCGAACATTGGCCTATGGAAGTAATGATACATCCTGTATCGGAAATTTAATCTTGAAGAATACCGTTACAAAATGAACGCTTATAACATAAGACATTTTCAAGATGTTAACATCAATCGCTTGGAAATTTTCCCGCTTATCAACTTAATCCGTTAACATTTTTAAATCATTGAAAATAACCTTTTAATGTTCTTTAATTTCGTTTTGTAGGCTAAATTTAGACCGAGGCTAACTAGACCGAGAAGGTTTAAATTAAAATCCGTCCTTTTCAAGACGACCAATTCAATTTTGAGAGAGTTTGTTTGATTTGAATTTGTGTAACCTTACTTCCCAAGTTCTTGCCAACTGGCAGCCGGCGGTGTCTAAAACAATTGTAGCTTTTTCTTAGTTGCATATCTTGACCATTGTGTACAAATAACCAACGTCACGAAAAATTGAATCACCGGAGTTGTTAACTCGATTATTGCTTGATTGATTTATTTTTGAGATTTTTGCTTTTCAACTCAACTAGAGGTTTTTACGACTGATATTTTTTTTTACTCATGTATTTAAAATGTTACAAATAAGAGATGCATATATTTTGCATACATATATATCAATCGGCGTTAAAATTTTAAAGAATGTTGCGTTCCGGCAAGACATTCCCTATCACGGACAACGTTTTGATTTCCGAAGTAACATCCTCGGCATATTCCAATACGTACTGCTATGAATAGTTATTCTGTTGTGTTAACGATTTGCATTGGATAGAGTTTTACTTTTAGGAAGAAATATGTTTTGAGAAACTGTGAAAGTGAGAATAAGTGTAATGCCTAATAGTTTTGATGACAACCGTATGCGCGTTAGCATCGAACATACGGAAAATCGAGACCACAACCACTAACGAGAAACCACTGACAGCGTAGTGATCCGAAAGGTTTGTTTACTATGAGTTGAAATTTTCGTCACTAGAGATAAGCGCGTTCAAAAGTTATCAAAGATGGAACGCAAAAGACGGGACCAAATTTTGCAAAATTGCGTAGAGAATGCGACGTGGTCAGGGGGCATAGTATCCTAATTTCCCAAAATCGATTGTATTATCGTGCTGAAACGTTCGCTGGATCGCACAAAACAAAACAACCGTAAAAGTAGAATATACGTCCAGAAACTACGAGTGAAAGTCCGTAGGGCAGTCCGGAACTCCTGGCGCGATTTGGCGAAAAAGGTTCGCCGTACCGTACAGTAGGTTAACGAATCGTATGAGTAAGTTCTGACGGAATACAACGGATGCATGTTAATTTATGGAATTTGGACTAATCCCGGGACTCACATTTGCAAAACCATTCCAATTTGTCTATGCAGACAAGTTTGCCCGCAAGTTGATGATATGGCAAGGAATCTGAAGTTGTGGAAAGAAATCAAAGGCTTTTATCACTGGACTATGCGACTAGCGACTTTGAATGGGCAGATATACAAGGAGGAGTGCCTTCAGAACCGAATTTTGCCAGCCTTTGAATCGCACGACGGTGTGGTGAAGTTCTGGGTAGACTTAAGCAGCTGCCATTACAGCCGGTATGTCATGGAATATCATAAGCAGAATGTGATAGAAAAATTTAGTTTATTTAGTACCACACTGTAGATCAGCGAAGTGAACAGGAGAGAGTGACTTCAACTCTCTGCGTGCAGGTAACTGGGTATAACTAAAAAATGAGAACAAATTTAACTCTCTCATACCAAACAACAAACGTGCACAGAGAAAAGAGAAATTATGTGAATCAATGCTCTCTGTCTACCCAACATAATTGAATGTTTTATTTTGTTCCAACTTGTTTAGTTGTGTACAATATACCGTCAAAGCAAGAAGCATTACGCGAGCGAATTGGTTCAAGACTACGCAACCTTACATCTGCAAGACGTTGAAGAAGAGGGGAATAGTCTGTCACAAGAAATCAAGATCACCAAAATACACAGAGCAACAGATATCAACCGTAACATCTCAATACCGTTGGATGACCAAAAATTACGCCGGAAAATGTTTCATTTTGGATGATGAATGCTACTTCCCTCTTTCAAAAACCCAAATCGCAGGAAACGATCGATAACATTTCTACTGCATCTCCGAACGTGAAATATAAGTTTAAACACAAGTTTGAGCAGAAGGTGATGCCTCATATTGCCATATCTGAGAGAAGAATCTCCAAACCATAAAGCGTCGTCACATTATGCGAGAAAAACACAAGCCTTCTATGAAAGCCAACACATCTCGCATGTACCAAAAAACCTCAATCCTACAAATTTACTCCAATGTCACCCGATTGAAGATTTCTTTGGATATTTAGAGCCAAAGACTGTAAACAACTGATTAGTAGAATCAAAAGATGCATTCGCCAAATCGATAAAGAAGTTACACAACGCTCCGGTTCAAACATCAGGACAAAGTTTCGTCAAACAGTTGATGACTTCGTTAGAACTATTCCATGCAAGTTGCTGGTTTGGCTAAATGAAATACAATTTCACATGCCCTGATATTAACACCACAATGAAAATTCATATTATTTTATGTGTAAAGTTATACCACAGAGAACAGACATCCAGGCTCGAAAATTTTTTAAAAGCAAATCGTTGGAAAATCAACGCCGCCTAGTCTAGGTTTCACCAAACGAAAATTGACAGACTATCAAATCTCAAGGCGCGTAGGTGGCGCCATCAACATACGAATCACCAAAACTAACGGACACTAAAGGGTGTATTCGATAAAAATGGCACACACATATATACTCATCAAAATTAAACTGATTATCGGATTTTCTTGAAATTTTCAGGGAACGAAGAACTACTAATGAGTTTTGATTTACAACATTTGTCTTATTCAATTTCATCTCCCATCCCGAATGCCCGCACCTTCCTTTTCACTCCACCCCTCAAATTTTGTACAACCGATTTTCCCAGTGTTTTTGTTGTTTTTACCCAAATTTTCTTCAATTCTAGCTCTGTTTTTATAGTTTTGGGATGTTTGCGAAGTTCCGTTTTCATAATTGCCCAGAATTTTTCAATTGGACGAAGTTCCGGTGAATTTGGTGGGTTCATATCCTTTGGCACAAAATTGACTCCGTTGGCTCGGTACCACTCCAATACGTTTCGAGCGTAGTGGCAGGATGCTAGATCAGGCCAAAACAGAGTTGATCCTTTGTGCTTCTTAATGAATGGCAAGAGACGCTTCTTAAGGCACTCTTCCGTGTAAATCGCACCGTTTATTGTTCCGGAAGTGATGAAGGGAGCACTTATTTCACCACATCCGCAAATCGCCTGCCAGATTAGAAACTTCTTTGCAAATTTCGACAGTTTCTTCTTTCGAACATCCTCCGGAACATCGAACTTCGACTTGGCAACGCAATATTCTTGCCCAGGAAGTTGACGGAAGTCGGCCTTGACGTATGTTTCATCATCCATCACGATGCAACCGGATTTGGTGAGCAGCTTCGTGTGAAGTTTCCGGGCGCGGGTTTTCGCAGTGATGTTTTGTTTTTCATTCCGGTTTGGGGCTTTTTGCACTTTGTAAACATGTAACCCAGCACGCTTCATGGTTTTCTGCACAAAACCGTGTCAGGTATTTTTAACGACATCTCGAATTGACATGTTTGGACGGTTCTTGAATTGTTGTACGACTTTCCTGGCCATTTTACTGTCCATTGGACCACTTTTACGACCACTCCCTTCCTTCCTTTGGACACTCAGACGCTCCTTGAAGGTTCTTATTACACGAGACACAGTTGTATTTACAATTCCAAGCCTTTTAGCAATCCACCGGTGGAACGCCCCTGGAATTTGATTGTGAGTGCACAAAATTTTCTCACGGACAATTTCTTGTTTCGACGACATGACTGGAACAACTGAATGTATAACTATGAAACTTGGCAGATGTAAATAATACACTATGGATAAGATCTACTCAAATTTCTAGGTTTTTTACTCATACGATTCAAAAGTTACAGAAGATTTTCTGTGTGCCATTTTTATCGAATACACCCTTTAGGTGTAATTTTAAAATGGCAGTTAAAGAAATTTACACACGGCGGGCACTCTAGCTTGGATGTCTGTTTTCTGTGGTTAGATCATGCACAAGGTACACGATAGGAAGTACGATAGGATACCAGAGATGTGCTGACGTGACGTAAACGTAAGTTATGTATGTAAAAGTAGTAAGTACGTAAAAGTATGTTATGTATGTATATATGTATGTATTTAGGAAGTCACCAGCCTATCTTGGGCCTTGCCCTGCTTGCTGTATGAAGGGCCAAAAGCGGTAGTTTGTATACACTCAGTTTTGGTGTGTAGATGGGAGAGGGACTCTCTCCTTTCGGGTTTGTTTTCATTCACAACGTCTGATATTACTAGAAACTATCACAAGCTATCAGTGGTACATGAGCGCAATCCGACACATTATCTTTTGCCTGTTGAGGTGGCGGATTCGTCCGTGCCTTGACCTACCTCGCAGTGGGATGTTAGGCAAAAAGGAACGTCCTTGGTTCGAGTACTACTTTACCCATGCTCTTACGCTCAATTGTCAATACTTCCATTCTATTTTCAACCTACCGTACACTGACGGAACTTTCAACACTTTCTCTTCATATCTCTCATTCTAGCAAACATTACTGTCCACTCTTGGTGCCTCATGGTGATGAGCTTCTACATCATAATCGTTACTCCACGCACGGAGAATACAAAACATAACAATTAGTGTATGCAAAGAACAGTGTTCCCCAAACTTGGTTAGGATGGATTTTACACTCGTGTGATGAATTCCAAGGCACTTCGCCAAAACCTTAATTTTCAATGCGCGTCTTTTTCAGTGCGCGACATTTTAAAAACGAAGAATTAATACCGTGCCAACAAGTAAACAAATGAACGATGACAGTCAAACGCACAGCATGCTATGCTGAACACATTAAAACCATTACAAAAACAACACCCAAAAATTGAAATTGTAGTAAAAAATGCAAAATTGCAATTTTGCAGTTTTTGCAATCATATCTTGAGAAATCCGCATGATTCTGAAAAGGCAAATTTGCCCATCATGTTCCACAAAGCTTTTTATGGTATAAACAAAGCCATGCGAGTGTGTGCAAGTGGTTATCGCTGTGTGCCTAGTGCCTCGACAATCGCAGCAACCGTTGGGTTCTTGTTCAACCGTCAATAACTTCTCAATATGGGTAAGACAATGGCACAGAACGCCGCTACGCCGTATGCCTCTGTTGCTATTCCGCTGTCAAGTGTTCTATTTTTATCTGCACTCGTCATCACACTCCTATCGCCCTCTCATCAAGTCACCATGCGGTTTATGAAATAAACGAAGCCATGTAGGTGTGCGACCGAAATTTGCTTACTATTGTTATTACGTTGAGTGCCTCAAAAACCGAAGAAACTGTAGGACTTTTATTCCATTCACCTCAGCTTGTTGTGGTGACTGGATGGATTTACAATGAAGAGCCGTCATGCTGACGGTCGCGGTTCAGACTCTCTGGTAGCGGATGGAAATCTTTTTTTTTGTGCGCCATTGAATTTACTACTACTAATCAACTGTACAACATCACGCACACATTGAATTTTTCTAATCGAATTGATGTGTTGCTTTTTTGCCCACGACCAATGTTGCTTTCTTTCTCCAAGTTGCGATCCATTACGAGAAATGAAACCAAATCATGCGAAATTGCATTACAATCTTGCTTTTTTATTTTGGGTGAAGGAAAACGTGTTCTTATTCTCGTAAAAATGAATTGGTTGTTCTAGATTGCGGTTTCATTGCCAAAGGAAGCATTTCATAGATACTCAGAGTTTTCATCAATTGGAGTTGTCTCAGCAAAGAAGCTACAAACCTATCACGCCAAGGGCTAGTGTTCAAATCCCACTTGTTGTTGTTGTAAACTCGCATAATTTCCAACGCGCATCAATTTTCTGCTCGTATTGTGCCAATATTCACTATAAAATTAAATGAGCATATAACTTGGGAGCACAATAAAGCATAGAATTGTCAAAAACCTGGTCGACTCAGATATGACGTAGTTTTGTTTTAAATGAGCATTTGTAGGTGCATGCGTACGGATTGTTATCAAAATAGCGTCGAAGCAAAAGGAGCAGCGAATTATAATTTAACACGAGGTTAAGCAAAGCATTAGCATAAGCGACCAAGCCGGTGTCGTAGCCGGGGGTCATGATGATCGGTAATCCGAATCCTACTGTAGGACAGAGCAGTCGAAATAGAAATCTTAATTCAACTATGGCCCTGAAAAGCGCCGATTTATTTTGTTGCTGCTACTGATGCTCCTTGCTGCTGCTGCTGTTGCTGCTAATGTAGCTTGTGTCGTTTGCGACGTCCGACTGATGAATGACTTCACCAAGAGAATGGGTTTGCTTTTATAGCTGAATGCTGAAACCATTCGGCCAATCAGAAACAGTGAAGGGGAAACATTGAAAGGAGAATAGTTCGTCATCATAATTTTTCCTGTTCTGTTTATTTGTTTTTTTGTTGTCTTGGAAACGTTTCCTATATTTAGTAGGGTAATGAGGCACGTCAATGTCTTAGGTCTTAATAGTGGATATAAAATATTTCTTTCATTTTGTTTGTTAATGAAGGCAAAACGTAAACTATGTTCTAATACATTTATTAAGATGATCTCTCTTTAATACTACAGCCGGCACAACCCACTTATACCCCTTTCTGAACCGAAAAGCAGGGCCTGATTGAGGATATCCTTGGTCAGCCCAAAACTAAACCCAAAACTATTGGCTTGTCTTTTGACAATGTCCTTATACGGAATTATGTGATTTGAATTGTTTTATGATTTCCTGATCGCTGGTAATACTTGCGAAGATTTGTCATTGACAGCAATAGCTTTCTGTGGATGAAATACATTTTGTTGTTGTAGTTGAATTGTTTTTGAATAAATTATCTCATAGATAAATCTTCTACCTCAAACCTTGTATCATCATCATCATCATCATGTTTTGAGTTTAATTGATTTTTATTGTATTGATGGCCCACCTCTTAGAATACATGAAATGTTTAATAAGTTTTTGTGCCGAAATAAATTTATCTCTTTTCACTGAACACAAACGTTTTATGACGTAGGACTTCCGTTTCTCTTTTCTATTCCTGTATAGGGGCGCCATTCTAAAATTTCTGAAATCGAAAGCGTTACGCTGGTTTGGATATTTTGAACGATAATATCTCCTGTCTGGTCCACCGAAATTTTACAATAAGTATTTCATTCGAAAGGTAGAACATCAAAGCTGAATCCATGTTGCTAACTAGATTCATTATATTAGTTAAAACTAATTAAAAAGTACTTGAAAGAAAAATTTCTTAACGCATAACGTAAATGACATCATATTTGCTCCACGCTCTGATTGGTTCATACTGCCATAATAACCTTGCCAGCGATTTTGAAACATATGGAAGCGACCGAAGATCAACCATCAGTTCTCGCTGTGCATCCGGGTTGACAGAGCACTTTGGTAGAAAACGCCACCAGTGAAAATAAGAAGACTAGAATCATTCCACGTCACCTGCAGATGGCCATCCGCTACGACGAGGAGATGAAAAAAAATTCTCCGGTGAGACCATTTCAAAGAACGGTGTCCTGCCAAACGTCGTGCAGCCCAAGGAGGGTGCACTGGCGAGCAGTCGTTGCTCAGAAAAGCGTTGATGCAGTTTGCTATCGGTGCTGATGCTCTAGTCAACCTCGTTGCGAGAAACATGGCTGCTGAAGCCGCCCGTTACGAGACACGAATCAATCATCCCACGTCACCTGCAGATGGCCAACCACAACGATAAGGACCTGAACGAAGAAAGAAAGCCCAAGGGAAATCGCAAACTGTTTCTCCCACGTCAACTAAATCCGTCCTTTTCAGGACGACCAAATCAGTTTACTAACTAAAGAGTTTGGTTGTATTTTTCTATTGTGCTAATTGTAATTCAATGACCGCGTCACTGCTGAACATAGCATTCATTGAACGCCGCGTCGAAACGAAACGAACGAAATTCTAGACGGGATAATTCGAGCAGAACTGCGACTCGTCAGACCGACCATGTGTTTGGGTTCGTTATAGTTCCTAGTTGTGCATACCGGATTAGTTGCCGGCAGTGGCATGCAAATTAGGTATATTTCTGTTAAGAAAATCATCCGTGTAGCGTGCAATAATTAAAACTACACTCAGGAAATTATCCGTTCGATTTCCATACGATCGGAACTATGAACCAAAAAGCAAGGGTCCAAGACTCATTCCATACGAATTCGTATGAAATGATTACTGTTGCATTGATCGAGAAAAACAAGAACTCTTATACACTTTCAATTGACATCACTCATCAAGCGTGTATAGTCTCGTGGAATTGTGGCTCGTCTCTGGATCCCAAGGTTTATGGTTCGAATCCCGATTGGAACTTTTTTTTTCTGAGAGGAAAATTTCCATACGATATTCCTACACTGAGCGAACAAATTGAGAGGAATTCATAGGAATATCGTATGGAAAGTTGCCAGAAGATATTATTGCAAATTTCATACGATTCTATAATGGAAAAAAGTTCATAGGACAATCGTATGAACATTTTCCTCTCAGAAAAAAAAAATTCCAATCGTGATTCGAACCATAAACCTGAAATTTTAGATAGTGTTTATATACTGAATCCGTGGTTGATCTCACTAGGCCATGTTGATTCGATGCTTGATTAATGAGCATGAAGTTATAGCTCTCGACAGCGCTTTGATTTTTATTTTGGGATAGATCAATTATTCCTACCCATCCCGGAAGAAACACCATTTTGCATGAGTGCGATAAAATAGAAGCTGCGATTGGCTGGTCTGCACGAAATTCATGCATTTTACAAAAAGGTGTAATGATAATATTCCACCAGATAAAAATCAATATGAATGTTTCATACAATATACGAGACATTTGGTCTGTGTACAAAATCCATGTTTACGAAACGGCGTGAAAGCTACTTAACGAAAATAAATTTTCAGTGTAAGATATTCTTATGAATTTCTAATATTTATTTTGTACTAAATTCTTAAAGCAAAACTTATGTTGGTCATATACGACAAGTTTGCTCAGTATAGGACAGAAATGAGATCTTATGGGGAAGAACTGTGTCAAGCGTCGCAGCGAGTAGAAGCCTTTATATTTTTAGCAAACAATTGTTTTTCCTCCATGTCATGACCCATTCATCGCAATGACCATCCACATTGTTATGTAACTCGCTGTACCAGAGCAACTTTCTGGCTCCGGCCCGGACACGGCCCGGCCTAATGGGAAGACCCCTTAAACGTGCAAAAGCACTGCAATTTGCGTCGATTTATTCTGACCTCAGCGTCGTAAACCTTTTCCGAAGAACGCAGTGGAAACCCGTTCCAGTTGCACTCCGAATTGCCTTTTCTCTGTCTCACTCTCACAATCATCACTTCACCTAATGTCTCCAACAAGGGAAAAATTCGAACTGGTTTTTGGTTGTTTTTCGACCTTCCCGCCATGCACGCTTTGCCAGTGTCCCAAGGCCCCTTTCACTCTGTTTTTGCAAACCATCCCAGACGGGTTGCACCTCTCTGAAACTCGTCCCATAAATTTGTCATCGTCGCGCGAAATGGGATCATACGGTTTTATTTAAAATCACTTTCCGGTCGTTTAATGAACTGCAGTTGGAGTAAGTCGGGCTGTCCGTAAATTGAGCAACATTAGCAAATGCGATTGCTTTCAGACTGGCGCGCTAGGTGGGTGCTCGAAGCTCACATTAAGACCCACGGCCCAACGGTGGACTAACAAGATACGATATATGACGGCCATTAGGCGAGTCGGACCGGAGGGAAGTCAAACGTCAACAACTTAAACGCATTTCGTAACAAAAATCTTAATTTATTCGACTTGTGTACATTCGTTCGATCTATCTATCGGCTTACACACTTACACAGGAGTACTGTTTTACACGGACAAATAATTTACCTAAATTTCCCTAAACAAAAGCTGCCGCCCTACCCCGCAGGGGACACGGTTAGTAGAACTGTTGCTTCCAGGCTTCCGGTTTCTTGTCGGCAGCACCCCAATACCGATGGCCACCGTAGTGTCCGTGCTCGTGGTCGTGCTCCTGATCGTGGTAGTGTCCTCCGTGATGGTGCTGGTGATAGTCGCCGTGGCCATTTCCGTGCGCCTGGTACTCAACGCCGTGGTACTTGTTGAAGTGGTACGCCTTGGCGGTCGTCGGATATTGCTGGGTCGAGTACATATGGGAACTGGGGTGGTCGTATGTGGGGATGGACGTGTACTTGGTCACTGGGGCCACGGTGGGGGCGTACGAGGTAGGTGTGTAGCTGGCCGGTTGTGTGTACCCGGTTGGGAGGAGGGTGGTGCCCGGGTAGGTGGAGAGTTCGGTACCTCCGAATTTGGGCATGATGGCACCCGGTCGGACCGATGGCTGAACTTCACAAACCGTTCCGGAGACCAGAGTGCTCAGAGGAGCGGTGAAGATGCGGAAGTTTACGTCGCTGTAGTCCAGCTCGGCGATCAAAAACACTGGCATACGGTCGGAGATGACCCAGACATTTTCCTCCTCGTCGATCTTGACGTCAGCGGGGAAGACCAGTTCAACGTCGTCACGATCAACGAGTCCGTGATATTCCGGGCTGTATGGGAGCGATGAGTGCCAGCAGCCAACGGCGTTCTGGTCGATAAGGTTGAACAGTTGCAGACCGGTTTCGCTCATCACTCGGGAGGTGGTATGGGCGTTGGGTCCTCGTTCCTTCAGATATTGGAACTTGTGGAAGCTCTCTTCGGCGCCTTCTTCGTCTCGCAGGACCTGGGTGGATACCATGAACTCGCGATGACTGGCCAGTGGTGAGAAGTACATGGTGCGGAAACCATCGGCTTGCATGGGAGAGAGGGACATTCCGAAGATGCCTTCCTCGCCCCATTGGAAGTTCAGACCGGCAACGTTGAAATCACCGCGCAGTGGGTCTGGGAAGAAGAAGCTGTGCTCGAATCGCCAGGACTTGTTCTTCTCGAAGGAGTACGCAATCAGACCGTAGCCCAGTTCATCGGACATGTACGCGAAGGTGTCCTCGCAGCTGCGACCCATGTCGACGGCAATGTTGGCAATGAAGGTGTTCTGGTTGGTGTCGTCCGCACGCAGTTCGTAGCGCCGGATGCGGGTGTTTGTCTTCAGGTCAAAGATGTTCAAAGCGTACGGGCACAGCTGTTGGGTAGTGTTGCCAATACCGACGGTTCCGGTATCCAAGACCCACAGACGACCGCACTTGTCGGCTTTGATACGATAGACGGTGGAAAGGCCGTTCTCGCAATCTCCGGCCACGTTGTTGGCCCAGCTTGGGTACGGGATCAGAGGGGGCGATCCCGAGGGCGTCTGATTCATGTCGATGTAGTTCAGGGTTGAAGGGATGCCTGCGAAGAGAAAGCAAGGGAAAGCGCATCAATTAATGAGTTTTTCAATTACCAGCATCAGAGCGAAGGTTCAGTTGGTGCATCATCATTGGAACGGCGCAAGAAAGGAAAATTGTAAAAAAAAGCGCATTAAACGATCGAATCAATTGAATTAGCCAAAAGGCGGCGAAACGATCATGAACTTGACAGCGAAACCGGTGGCGCCTCGGCCGCTCGTTTTCGCGCGCTTTGCATTCATTCATCACCCATTATTATCCATTCAACGAATGCAAGGCTTTAAAGGTAGGTAGGTCCGAAATTGCCGAGCGGCTGTCGGTTGTGAGTTGCATAAGTCAAACGCGCAGCAGCAACTTTTGGGGTTGATTTCACTGATCTGCTGAGCGACGGACGGACGGCCGCAGTGCTGAGATCTTAATCGCTCGTTTCACATCATTGCTAAGGAGCTGTCAAGAGTGATTATTCCGAACGAGTGCATGCAAGTTGGTTAATTATGTTTTCTGCGGTGTGGCAGGTTGAGGTGTTGACATGGATTTTCGACTGTTTAGAGCGATTTTGTTTCAGTGGAAGCTGGGGAGATTGGATTTCTTGGAGCTTCTGTTTTGCGGCGTTGGTTGGCCAATCATGCTGAGCAAAGCTGATCGGGTTGATTGATTGCGGGTTCGGTTTCAGTGGACTTCATCATCTGTTGATAGTGAGGTTTAATCGACTATGGATGCTGGAATTGAGCCACTGATGGTGGAATTTGAGTGCTCGGGAATGTTCTTTCCGAAACTGAAAATTAAGCCTGGAAGTAGGCTTATTTAAAATTCGTTAACCTTTCTTTTCTAACATGATATTGAGGAAGAAATTAGCTCTCGGTAATTAATCCCTTTTGATGACCATCCAAGGTGTAATGAAATGGCTTATTCAGTATAAGATTTAATCAGATACGCAAGGATAATTTTAAATCGAAACCATTGTGAAATACAATAGACGATCAATGCTGTTTTTGGCCTAGTATCATCAAAGGTGAAGTCACTTAAACTTGAGAAAATCTTATTGGAATTGACAAGTCGACAATTCAACAGCATTCATGTGATTCTAGTTGATATTGTTGATTTGTCGACTTGTCAATCGGAACTACTTTGTTCAAAGTTGAATAACTCAGTATCAAGTTAAGAAGAGCGGTCACACGCTAAGATCAGAGTCCGGTAAATAAGGTTTTGGAGGAAAACCCAAAGTAAAATTGCAGTATGTTCACTTCTGTGCCGTTTTCGGTATTTTGTTTACCGACTGTTCTTCTTGTCTTAAGCTAATAAATGCCATCTATCTGGTTTTGAAAGGTGATTTTTTTCACTTCAACTGTAAATTTCAGAACGATTTTATGATTTGGACGTAATTACGTTTGTGAGCTAACACTTTCAAAAACTTCAGGGATGTCCCTTGAATTACAATGAAGCCCAGAAAAGTACCAAAAACTTAATTGGAATTTGATGAACTTGGGAGAATCCCAGGCAGTCCCATAAACTCGAGAAAACTATTTAGAATAAAATTAAAAAAAACGTCTCTAAAACTTCAGATAAGTTTTAATTATTAAAACTTTTCCCAAAAACTTCAAAGAAGTTCCGTGAACTTCCGAGAAAATGAGGAAAGCCTTGAATATACTAGATCTTCAGGGATGCTTGGATAATTTAAGGAAAATTCAGTAAACTTCGAGAGGTCTTGAGAACTTTCGAAAAGTTTCAAGCACTTCAGAGAAATCCAGTGAACTTCATTGAAGGCCTTAGATTTTCGGTGAAGTTCGGAAAGCTTCAATTAAGCTCCGAGATCTTCAAAAAAGTCCCGATAAGTCAGGTGCCGCCCAGAAAACGTCTGAAACTTTCATAGAATGTCAGAAAAGTGCCGAGAATTCAATTGGAATTCGGTGAATTTGGGAGAGTCCCTGGCAGTCCCATAAATTGTAGAAAACTATCTAAAACAGAATTTCTATAAAGCCTCTCTAAAACTTCAGAAAAGTTCTAAGTATTAAAAAAAAAGTCCCAAAAACTTCAAAGAACTCCCGTGAACTTCCGAGAAATTCAGAAAAGCCTTGAAAACATAAGATCTTCAGAGAAGCCTCGATAATTTCAGGAAAATTCAGTGTACTTCAGGGAAGTCTTGAAAACTTTAGAAAAGTTAAAAAAACTTCAAAGAAATCCAGTAAACTTCATTGAAGTCTCAAGATTTTCGATGGAGTTCAGAAAGCTTCAACTTAGCCCCGAGATCTTCAAAATAGTCCCGATTATTCAGGTGTCGCCCAGAAAACTTTGGAAACGTTTATAGAATGTCAGGAAAGTGCCGAGAATTTTATTGGAATTCGGTGAACTTGGGATAATCCCAGGCAGTCCCATAAATTACAGAAAACCATCTAGAATAGAATTTTGAAAAACCTCTCTAAGACTTCAGACAAGTTTTAAGAACTTAAAAAAAAGCCCAAAGAACTTCAAAGAAGTTACGTGACCTTTAAAGCATTTTAGGTAAGCCCTGAAAACATGATTGAAGTTTACAGATCTTCAGGGATGCCTGGAACATTTCAGGAAAATAAAGTGAATTTCAGGGACGTCTTGAGAACTTTAGAAAAGTTTCAATCACTTCAGAGAAATCCAGTGAATTTCATTGAAGTCCCTAGATTTTCGGTAAAGCTCGGAGAGGCTTGATCTTCAAAATAGTCTCGATAATTCAGATGCCACCCAGAACACTTTTTTAACATAAATAAAATGTCAAAAAAAAGCCGAGAATTTAACTGGAATTCGGTGAGCTTGAGATTATACCAGGTTGTCCCATTAATTGCAAAAAACTATCTAGAATAGAAATTCAGAAAACCTCTCTAAAACTTCAGATAAGTTTTAAGAATAAAGTCCCAAGAACTTCAAAGAAGTTCCGTGAACTTCCAGGAAAATCAAGAAAGCCCTGAGATCAGTAGATCTTTAGGGATGCCTCGATCATTTCGAAGAATTTCAGTTTCAAGCACTTCAGAGAAATCCAGTGAACTTCATTGAAGTCCTTAGATTTTCAGTGAAGCTCGGGAACTTCAATTAATTCTTCAAAAAGTCCCAAGAATTGAAGTGCAACCTAGAAAATTTCGGGTAAGATCATAGAATTTCAGGAATATGCCGAGAATCAGCTGAAACTCCCAATATGTTCAGTGAAGTTCCAAGAACATCAGGGATGTCCCAAGAATAAGAATGAAAAAAACTTAAGAAAAGTCCCAAGAATTCAATTGAAACTCGATAAACTTCAGCGAATCCCAGGCAACTTCCAAAGCTTTAAAGAAGTCCCAACAATTTCAGATAACTCTATAGAATTTCAAAGAACTACTTGAAACTTCTGATAACTCTTGAGAATTTAACTTCCGAGAAGTCCTCGAAACATCAGAGAAGATCATGGAACTTTAGAAAAGCTCCGAGAATTTCAGCAAAATCCTCGCATATTCACAGAAGTCCTCAGAACTTAAGATTTTATAGGACAGCTTCAGAATATAACAGAATTTCAGAAACAGAGAGCTTCAAAATTTAAGGACAAAACACTAGAGAAGTTCACGGAACTTCACGAAACTTCAGAAAAGTCCTCGGATTTTTGAGAAGCCCTTGTAGCTTCAGATCAATCTTCAGTCGGATCTTCAGGTAAGTCATCGGAGATACAGAAAAGCCCTTGGAACTTTAGAGAAGCCTTCAGAACTTTAGAGAAGTTTTTGGATCCTACGAGACAATTTTTGGGGATATTCATGTAACTTCAGATGAAGTCTCGTGAACTTATCTGATGTTCAGAAAAGAACTCAAGAGATGTCTTTGGATCTTACGAGTCAGTTTTAAGGGAAATTCATGGTACTGCAGATAAGTTCACGGATGTTCAGAAAAGTACACAACAATTTTTAGAAGTTCTTGGAACTTCAGAGTAGTTTTCGATCCTTCGAAGAAATTCACGAAAACTTAGAAAAGTCCTCAGAACTTCAGATTGGTTCACTGAACTTCAGAGAAGTCATCGTATAATATTAGGAGATAAATTTTAGAACAATTCAGGGAACTTCAAATAAGTTCATGAATCTTCAGATAAGTCTTCGCAGTTTTAGCAAAGTCCTTGGAATTTTAGAGAAGTTCTCGACATTTAGGTGAAACTCGTGGAACTTTAGAAGAATCCTCAAAACAGCAGATTAGTTCTCCAAACCTCACAAAAGTCATTGGATAATATTAAGATATAATCTTTAGATAAACTCTAGGAACTTCAAAAAAGTTCACGGATCTTAATATAAGTCTTTGAAACTTTAGAAAACTCCTTGAAACTTCAGAGAAGTCTTTGGATCTTACGAGACAATTTGTAGGGAAATTACCGGAAATTCAGATAAGTTCACGAATCTTCAAAACAGTCCTCGGTATTTTTGAATATCATAAAAGTACTCGACACTTCAAAGATTCACGTAATTTTAGAAAAGTCTTCAGAACTTCAGATTAGTTCACGGATCTTCACAGAAATGATCGGATCAGATTAAAAGATAACGTTTAGATAGATTCAGATAAGTCTTCTAAGCTTTGGAACAATCCTTGGAATTCCAGAGAAGACTTCAGAACTTCAGAGAAGTCCTTGGATCTTACGAGACAACTTCAATGGAAATTCACGGTACTTTAGATAAGTTCACAAATATTCAGAAAAGTACACAAAACTGTAGAAAAGTCCTCGGAATTTTCGAGAAGTTCTCACGGAACTTTAGAAAAATCCTCAGAACTACAGATTAGTTCACGAAACATCACAGAAGTTATCGGATAAGATTAAGAAATAATCTCTGGATAATTTCAGGGAACTTCAAAGAAGTTCATTGATCTTCAAATAATTCTTCGGAGCTTTGCAAAAGTCGAACTCCAGAGAAGACTTTAGACTTCAGAGAAGCGTCCTGACACTTCGGAGAAATTCAAGGAGTTTTCAGAAAAGTCCTACGAATTTCAGAATTGTTCACGGAACTTCAGAGAAGTAATCGGATAGATAAAGAGATAATCGTAAGAGAAATAACTGAAATTCGGGTATTTAGATAAGCCTTCGGATCTTTAGAAGAGTACTTGAAACTTCAGAGAAGACTTCAGAACTTCAGAGAAGTCCCTCTATCTTACGAGACAATTTTAAGGGAAATAAACGGTACTTAAGATAAGTTCGCAGAAATTCAGAAAATTCTTCGGGACTTTTGAGTAGTCCTTGGAACTTCAGAGAAGTTCTCGACAGTTCTGAGAAATTCACGAAACTTTAGAAAAATCCTCAAAACTTCAGATAAGTTCAGGAACTTCAGAGAAGTCATAGGATGAGATTAAAAATTATATTTAGAAAAAATCAGGCAAACTCAAAGAAGTTCACGGATCTTCGGATAAGGCTTCGGAACTTAAGAAAACCTTAGGTTTTCAGAGAAGATTTCAGAACTGCAGGGAAATCTTTGGATCTTATGTGCTAATGGGACAATTATTATGGAAGTTCACGGATGTTCAGAAAAGTACCCGAAACTTTTGAGAAGTCCTTGAAACTTTGGAGAAATTCTCGAAACTTCGGAGAAATTCACGGAACCTTAGAAAAATCCTCAGAACTTCAGATTAGTTCACGGAACTATAGAGAAGTAATCAGATAATATTAAGAGATAATGTTTAGAGAAATTCATGGAGTATCAAAGATGTCCATGGAACTTCAGATACGTCTTTGAAGCTTAAGAAAATTCCTTGGAACTTCAGAGAAAACTTCAGAAATTGAGAGAAGTTTTTGGATCTTACGAGATATTATTTAAGGAAACTCTTGGAACATCAGATAAGTTCACGAATATTCAGAGAAGTCATCGAATTTTTGAATAAGACATCGAAACTTCTGAGAAGTCCTGGGAACTTCAAAAAAGTTCTCGACACTTCAGAGATATTCACTAAATATTAGAAACATCCTCAAAACCTCAGATTAGTCCAAGGAACTTCAGAAAAGCCATCGGATTAGATTAAGAGATAATCTTTAAAGAAACTTAGGGAACTTCAAAGTAATTCATGGATCTTTAAATAAGTCTACGGAGCTTTAGAAAAGTTCTAGAAAACATTAAAGAAGTATTCGAATCTTACGACATAATTTTTATGGAAATTCACGGAACTTCAGATATATTCACGCCTCTTCAGAAAAGTCCTCGGAACTTTTGAGAAGCCCTTGGAACTTCAGATCAGTGCTGGACCCTTCGAAAAAAAACAGGAAACTTTAGAAAAGTCTTCGAACATCAGATTAGTTCACGAAACTTCATAGAAGTCATTGGATATGATTAAGAGATAATCTCTGAGGAAATTAAGGAAACTTCAAAGAAGTTCATGGATTTTTGGGTAAGTCTACAGAGCTTTAGAAAAGTCCTTCGAAACTTCAGAGAAAACTTTTAGAGCTTCAGAGAAGTTTTTGGATCTAACGAGACTTAAGGAAGATCTTAGGGAAACTCTTGGAACGTCAGATAAGTTCACGAATATTCAGAGAAGTCATCGAAACTTTGAATAAGATATCGAAACTTTTAAGAAGTTCTTCAGAGAAGTTCTTGACACTTTGGAGAAATTCACAGAACCTTTGAACCCCCGAATTTCAGATTAATTCACCGAACTTCACAAAGATCATTGGATACGATTGAGAGATAACCATTAGATAAATTCAGGGAACTTAAATGGCGTTCACGGCTTTTCAAGTAAGTCTTAGTAGCTTTGGAAAAGCCCTTGGAACTAACGATAAGACTTCAGAGAAGTCTTTGGATCTTACGAGACAATTTTTAGAAAAAATCATGGAACTTTAGAGAAGTTCACGAATCTTCCGAAAAGTCCTCGGAACTTTTGAGAAGTCTTTCAAACTTCAAAATTGTTTCGACCCTTTGGAGGAATTCATGGAACCTTAGAAAAGTCCTCATAAGTTTAGATTTTTTCACGGAACTTCAGAGAAATCATTGGATAAGAAAAAGACATATTTTTTAAGAAAAATTCAGGAATTAGCAAAGAAGTTCACGGATCTTCAGATATGTTTTCAGAGTTTTAGAAAAACCTTCGAATCTTTAGAGATTGAAGTCTTCTCAGAGTCAACTTCAGAGAAGTATTTGGATCTTATAAGACAATTTTTAGGTTAATTCATGGAATTTAAGAGAAGTTCACGAATCTTCAGAAAAGTCCTCGTAACTTTTAAGAAGTCCTTGGAACGTCAGATAAGTTCTCGATACTTTAGATAAGCCCACTGAAAAATCCTCAGAACTTCACCACATTCACGGTTCTTCAAATAAGTTCACGGAAAAGTATACGAAACATTAGAGAAACTGTCGAAACTTCAGAGAAGTTCACGGAACTTCAGCAATTTCATGGATTTTCATAAAGAAGTTCCAGAATTTCAGATAAATCCTTGGAACTTCAGAATCGTTCTCGAACTTCAGAGAAGCTCTTGTAACTTAATAGAAGTTCAGGGAACTTCAGAGAAGTGTATGGATTTTCAGAGGGACTTCATGAAACTTTTGAGAAGTTCACGGTACGGTAGAGAAATTCACTGAACTTTACAAAAAAACTCGGAACTTCAGAAAAGTTCACAAAATTTTCGAAAAATCATTGAAACCTCAAAGAAGAATAAAGAAAAAAATTCAATAACTTATGAGATTTCAAGATAAACTCACAGAACTTCAGCGAAGTTCGCGGATATTCAGACGAGTTCGCGAAACTTTAAAGAAGTCCTCGGATGTTCAAACTAGTTCACGACTTCGGAGAAATTCACGAGATTTTAGAAAAGTCCTCAGAACTTCAGATTAGTTCACGAAACTTCACAAAGTTTTCGGATGAGATGAGACATAATATTTAAAAAAAATTAGGGAACACATAAGAAGGAAAAGTGGTACTTCAGATAAGTTCACGGACATTCAGGCGAGTTCACGAAACTTTAGAGAAGTCCTCGAAACTTCAGAGAAGTTCATGGACCCTTAAAAAAGTTCACGTTAATTTAGAGAAGTTCACGGTACTATAGAGAAGTTCACAGAAATTCCGAAAAGTTCATGGAATTTCAGAGAAATCCTCGGAACTTCAGAAACGCTCAAGAAACCTCAGAGGTATACACGGACCTTCAATAAAGACCTTGAAACTTCAGAAAAACTCACAGAATTTCAGAGAAGTCCTCAGATCTTCTGATTGATTCACATAACTTCAAAGAAGTCCTCGGAACCTAAGAGAGATCTCAAGATCATTGATGTGCTGAAGGTCTTCGAAATAATTTCAAATCAACCTGGTAATATAAAAAAGTATCATAGATGCGTAACTTGAATGGATGATACACACAAGATCTTCAAATAGTTCCTGATTGTTGTGAAGTCTTCCGAAAATAATTAAAGAACTTTCCTAAGATCTTTGATATCCTTAGACTCAATGAAATTATTCATGATACGATAGCTGACAGGCGTGATTTGAATTGGTGGTTCATCATCATCCGCTTGGCTTTATTAGGTCTCTACTGGGATTTTACGCCTGCCCTGAACTTAGTGTTCCAGATACACTTCTTCAGTTATTAATTGCGAACCTTCAAGGCCAGGTCTTGAAGTGTTGCAAACAGGGATGCAAACGACCGCTCGCCAACTATCGTGGGATTGCTGCACTATGTGCTGTATACAAGCTATTCTCCAAAGGTTGGTCCATGAATATTCACAGACTATTTCTCCCAAATATTTCGTATTTCGTATGTGACTTACAGTTTTTTTTTGTATCTAGTGCTCGACTGATAACTTGCCTTTGAGTGGAAATGAGAGAAAACTTAATTTGACATGAGAGTAAATAACACGTCATCGAGGAGCCAAAGCTCACTTTGATCTGATGTTGTTGTGGTTGGTGCTTCTTACATCGCAAGGAGGTAATTTTTGACATTCACAAGTTAGAAAGCTATGCTACAAAACCCCTGATCCACCTTACCTTCCTCATCAACTCCATCCAACCTACCTAAGCCAAACCAGCATTGCCCCACTTACCATGCCCACTTAACCACCGAATTTCCCAACCTCAAACGGTGTGCAAACCGGCGTCTTATCGCGATCAAACGCGACTTCCCAATGCTCGCTCGATTATTCCGACCAATTCGACCTTGACCAATATGTAACAACATATGTACGGCGATGATGATGATGATGATGGGTGGCGCAAAGAAATTTGCCAACAACAGCGTCCTTTTTTTGCTTTTATTCCGAAGGAGCGTAACGGAGCGTAACGCACAATCACGCTCAACCGTTTTTCGTTTTACAACACACACGCCCCGCGCGCTGTGAGCAAACCGATGGATGTCGGTGGGGCCGGATCGATGGATTCCGACGACACGACGTTGCATGATCGACACCCGCCAAGCAGCTCGTTGCTTGATTTGCTAATAATCTGCTACCGTATCAGTTTGCGTGCGGCGGAAGGGGGAGGGGAGCCACCTAACCTAAAAGTGTCTTAAAAGCAGTTGAAGACGGGAAAGTAACTTCTTACGTTAGGACGGCTACTTACTGTCACTTGTCGCGTTTGATGTAGGTCTATGTGACATAAAAAGTTGCTCCCCGCGGGCTTGGCTTGAGTGGCGACTGAATGTGGATTTAATTGGCCCATAATTAGAATGTTTGTTTTCGATTGAATGGAAGTCGTAAAAGTGTCCGCAGTCGAGTTTATTACGTGATCAATCATTCGGGCGTTCTGAAAGGACTCGGCGGTGGAATTTGGAAAATGTTTGCCCCGATTTGCTCGAACGGAAGCTCTAAGCGGGAAACCTTGGTGTGACCTCAGCTCGGAGTCGGCTCATAACTTGTCACTGTAATTAATACCCTGCGGCTGGTCATTTAGATTTTATGGGGCTGGGATTTGCCCAGCAAGCATTCCGCGGACAGCCACCTAATGAGTTTGTTTTACAGCGCGTTTAACACGCATCGTACTAAATGCCCCGTGGCAAGGAAGAGGAGGGGGTACAAAGGGTGGGTTCACGGCAGATCACACCCGGAACATGGTATTAAATTCATCCAAATAGTTCATGAAAACAAACTTTGTTATTACAGTTCAAGCGCGCTGACCGATGGAGCAAGACACATTCGTCAGCGTGAATGGAAATTATGGAAATTCTGCTGATGTTTTCAAACAAAGCGGTCGGCGGATTGTGTTGTTTAAATTATATATTTGGGCGCTGTTTATGTTTTTCGGTAGCTGATTGGATCTTCTTCTTCATACAAGCATTTAACGGCATCTGAACCGACCTCGACAGTTCTCAGATCACTGTTCAGTTATGGCTTGCGTTCGCATTCCGTTGACGTAAATTTGACAGAAAACCAATGCGAAACTGTCAAATTCACGCAAATACGCAACGTATCAATTGAGGCCAGTCATTAGGTTATAGGAAGCGTTTTACCATAATCCAAGCATGCTGTTGAACGTTGCACGCAAGGCGAAGATGGTTGTGAAAAGGGACGTGACTATGGAGACCCTCATCAAGTAGCGCCATGACAGTTGAAATTGATACAAAACATGGCAAAAATTGTTTGGCAGAACATAATCGCTGTGTTTGTCGAGAGGAATCGGGGTCGTTGAACGTTCCACCAGCGGCGTAGGGGCGGTGGACTTTCGTTGAATGAAATATTTCGGCTCATTTTGAGATTGGATAGGTTGTTTGGGATTGAATTGCAGTACGAAACCAAATAGTTTGTAAGGTTAAAAAAAATCGCCATATTGGTTAAAACGCTGCATTTGTGGATGATATCAAGTTTGGAGACAAGGGTCATAAGCAGCAATTCGAAAACTAATTTTTTAAATCAAAATTTGCTTTCTCTTTAGATGATGATGATCATTATGTAATACTACCATCTATTGTAGCATGGTCACTTCTAATAGCAGTGGAATAATCTTAAAAACGATTCGATTAGGATTCTAATGTTGTCTGTGATCATAAAGCTCCTGTATGAAGGGCCAAATACGTTTGGGCGAATTTCGGGAAAGAGAATCTCCTTCCAAAACCAAATTGACACTCACAGAGCCCTTGATTCACAGAATAAATCCAATAGATGGGGTCGAAGAGCATGGGCGTAGCCAGGATTTCAAATGAAGGGGGGAGGGGTTGGGCTTATTATTTTAGAGAGAGAGAGAGAGAGAGAGAGAATTACATTCGTTTTGTTTTGTTTGTTTGTTTCTTTTAATTACATGCTGGAAATTATTATACTTACTTTTAAAAAACTTTCGAATGTCCATTTATGGTACTTCTAGATAAAAATGAATCAAATAACTGCTTTAAACTGCTAATAATTTACAAAAACCGTTGCGCAATTCACACATTGTGCATTGAATTCACCAGCAGAGCAACTTTTTCGAAATCAAATTAGGAATGAGAAGTAATGAACATCGATATTAAGAGTACCTTTCTTCTTAGTTCATACGAGTGTTCTCGACTTGTAGTGGTACGTATTTGATTGAGGAATTTTCTGCCAATGAACCTATTCAATTATTCCTGTTTTATGTCACTGTTATGCAAAATAGTAACTGAGTGCAAATTATAATAATCCGTCCAATATATCACAAAACATTGCGATAGGTAGAGCGGATTGGAGATGATGAAATCATTTTTTATAAGAACAAGTCTCTCCCGGTTGGTATTAAACCGATGAGCATGGACATCAATAGGAACATAAAGTTGCCGGAAGGCACGAAATGCTTCTACGGACTCCTATTTTTACGAAGCCGTTCAATTGAAATGTTTGATGGATTAGCATAGATTGTTCTTTAGAAACTTCAATTTGATTGTTAAAGATATTAGTTACAGTAATGCAATAGATTGAAAAGTTGTAGTAAAAACTGAAAGTTACGAAAAAAAATTTGGTTCGAGCATCGGCTGTGAAAGGTTGTGACGATGCTTTATTATGCACTATCTTCCTATCGGGCATGGCGCGTTTCGTATTGTTTCAGTTATCTATAATTCGGTGATACGAGTGATCGAGTGAACGTGAAAACCACAAAGCGTCTCTCAAGCGTTAATACACCTTTGTTAACTCTAATAGTTCTTTCGCTTATACGGAAAACCACTGTCACACTTTGTGAGTGACTCCAATAGCATCCTTCCTGTTGGTATAAATCAATTCAAATAAAAAATCGGTACTAATATTTAAATATTATACTAAACGAAGCGTGAATTAAGCTAATCGTTTACCAAAACATACCCAGTTGCCACCCAAGCTTGTTATCCAGCATCCCAGTGATTTCTCGTGGAAGTGCGGTGGTGGTCTCGGCTTCTAATAACACGTCCAGATAAAGGTCAGCACATTCCTACCCTTTTCTTATTTGACCTGCATTCGGGCGAGGCCAGCGCCTGGATAGCCTAAGTTTGGAATCACCAGTTTGACACATTGAGCATGTATGCACCCTCTGATGATCCTCTGTGTAATGATAGCTGATCTGACAGTAACAGAGTAACAACATCGGGCGGTTAATCATGCTCATTATCCTGCTCATGCTAAAAAAATGCATCAATTCTTTGAATACGATGCCAACTCAAATTCTCTCCTGGAGAATAGATAAGACAATTAATGTACGCAGACTTCGCTCTGACTAGCTTGCTGTCTTGATTTCTCATACGCTGAATCAAACTGTAAGATATGATCAACATATATTCTCAATGATACTAAACTTCGGTACCGTAAAACAGGGTAACATTGAGTCAATTGATGAATAGTTCAAAGTAAACATTTTTCGTTGATACTCTTTCTAACTATCAACTATGTTTCCAAATCTAGTATTATTTGGATCACAAGCTATTGCATTGGTTTGAATAATCAGTTCTTTGATTAACAAGAACAGAAAAATTTAACTGGAGAATAGCTTTTCAACTTTCAACTAGCGGGAAAAAGCAACAATGTTATCTAATTGCTCAACATTACAGGTTAAGATATTTCCTGTAGAACACTTGTTTCAACCCAGTAAAGGTGACTGCTCTGAACTCAATTAAGTCACAATCGAGCTGGCGAGACCATTTTTGACGGTTGTGTGCTGCTTGGGTTTTGACATACTTTAGGCTTGATCTTGCATAGAGGGAAAAGATTGTAATAAAATTGATAGTCGTTACTATTTAAAAAAATAGCTACAACTTGTTACAAAATCGAGGCAACTTCGCGGAATTTGGTTTTTCAGTAAGGCAAAGGAGAAATTGACAAAAGTCCAAGCAACACAAAACCGTCATACAACAAGAGCCCAGCCTTGTTCCGCGAGATGTTAACAATAGGCAGTATGCAGTCCCATGCTCCCTATCCAAATCATTGAACTTGGGTGCCCTGATGGTCCCTCCCTTTCCCGCTATATGTTATTTAATATTTAGTATATTGTGTACACAAAAAATTAAGATATTATTGGGCCAATTATAGAAGTCGAGTCGACCGTCACCGTCGAGATCGATGAAATATTGTCGATCAGGTCGACTCAGTAGGCCGTTCGAATACGGGTGTTGGATCTGTCACATTCTGTCGAGTAAGTTTGTTTTTTCTTTTGATACGCGTTTTTTCATCTGGATAACTAATTGAAGGTAAGAAATATCATAAGCCTTTATTTTTCATGTGAATTCACACACAAAAAAATCCTTCTTGCTAAAATAGTACACTCTTCATAAAAAATACAAACAATTGAACTGATGAAAATGCCTCACCAGAGACTTTTGTGAAGTTGGAGCCAGCAAAACAAATGTAAAGCAGAAGGGGGAGGGAATTGACCAAGAGCTCGATTCAATAAGACCACCAAGGCGCATTGGTCGGAATGGCAAAAACGAAAGTGTTAATTTTTCGTTTGAATGCAAAACTTGAACAAAATGAAATGTTGAGAGCCGATGCAAGACAAAGAACAATGGACGACCTAAAGAGGAAGTCAAAACTTAATCTTGAGCGTATATAGCATGAAATTGAATTAAAAACAAACTATAGTTATAATTAAAGAAGATATCCATGGAAAAAGCACATGTGAGTGTTCCGGTAAGGTGTAAGCAAGAATTGAAATACCAACATACTATCGAATACATGAACTATGAATTTCACGCGTTATCAGGACTTGTCAAAGACAGATTGTGATTTCTATGCAGATTTTTAATGGTTTATTTGGTTAATTTAATGGAAGTTATAATAGTCAAATTTATGAACAATTCAGCTGTTCTAGAATTATTTTTTTCAGGAATTTTCCGAATATTACTGTCTGAGATCTTCTGAAAGTTGGGCAAAGTTCAACACACTACTGATAGTATCTTCGTTTACATACAAGCAGCACGTCAGATTGTATGCCAAGTATCGTAAATTTAAGTATGTTGATAAAGCTACAAGAACTTCTGTCATGTTGTTAAAATCATAAGAACTCCTAGAAAATTTCGAGCATTCCTAAATCAAAGACTTTTAAGATATTTAATGAAGCCTCATAAAAAAATCTCCTAAGGTTGGGAAGGGACTTGCCACAAGTTTAGAAGGGAAGTTACCAGAATTTCAGAAGAATACTTCCCTGAAATCATTGGAGAAGTGTAGAAGCTGCCTATACTAACTTCATTAATATAACTGTAATAATCTTCAATGCCCACGACGCCATATTAAAATATAGTAAAAACCTCCACAATATCCTCAATCGATCGCATCAAACTATGAGCTACGACACAAGCTCATATAACAATTACAATTCATTGAATTCCATCTCATCTCGTTTGACAGATTTGATAACTCATCGAATCGATCGATTCAATAACCTTCTATGGCAAGTCGGTGCATCGGGAAGAAAATTCCTCCAAAGTTTAAAGTATAGAGCGAACAATAAAACCTCTTTTTCCCCGAAATGTGAGAAGTGAAGGGGAAGAAGTTTTAAAAGTTCAGAAATATACGGAAGTAGTTTTTGAGAATTCTTCCAAAGTTCCAAAGTTCCAATCCTCCAAAAATTCAAAACAATAATTAACAAAAACTTTCCACTTAGGGTACGAGAAGCTCAGGAAAGTACGGATATTTTAC
>JASCZW010006206.1:0-50000 GCA_034211315.2 Aedes japonicus
AGGGTGCTTGGTATTTATGGTACCCTGCCGGATACATCTCGCTGCTGCTACCTATTCCTAGCATTTTCAACAAATTCTGCTTCTCACGGAACTTCAACTTTATGGAAACACTACTAATCATGTAGCAGAACTCTGAGCCCGAATCAAGGAGAATTCTGGCAAATGCGACGTTACCAAAACTATCCACTACTTTCACAATTCAAGCTGAACAATGCATTAGTTCCTAAGTAACTTTGGGAGGCTCTTTTCGTCAACTTTCTCTTTGCGTTTCTACGGCTATGTAGAAACATATTCAAGTATTTGCAATACACAGTACGGTACAACTAAGCTGTAATTAAGCATCCAATACGTCCAAAACCTCAGCAAATCGTTTAGTAGACAAATTATTAACAAAAAAGAAACAGTTTCTGCTTTGTGATGATTTCCGCCACACGTTGAGCTACAGTCATATTCTGCATTTTCATGTACTTGAACGGTAAATGATATAAGTCTCCGCAAAACAAGCATCACCACGGAGATTGGGACGACGTGTGTACCGTTGATGATTGACGTGGGTTGTCGACGTCGTAGGGTTTTGTTGGAGGAATTGATTCCAGCACTGCATATTGGTGCCTCAAGAACTTCATCATCTCGTTGAACTTGGGGACATCTTTGCAATTGTGGTGAGTCTTCCAGTGGCGAAGATTCGGTGTGTTGAGGCGAGAACAACCCATCTCTGACGCTTCTGGAGATTGCTCGACTGATGTTATTGTGCTCAATGACGTAGCACCTGTTTCTGCGTTGCGGGTTTGTTACCAAAACGTACGTGGACTCCAAACTAAGGTAGATTCGTTTTTCTTGGCTGTCAGCGAATGCGATTATATTTACGGAGACATGGCTGGACGAACGATTACACAATGCGCAGTAATTTTGTTCTTAGCTGGCCAAGAGAAGATCGCATTGATTCAGTTCGAGGCACCCCAAAGCGTCGCCGTCTTATGTCCAGCTCTGAGAATTAACCAATACTACGTGGAAAAAAAGCTCCAATCGATTCAGTCAAAACCATTGACCAAAACGACGATCTGCTTTGGGTGTACTTATCAGCATTACATCCCAGTGCTACAAATGACGAAATTTCAACTCTCGTCTCTGACTGTCTGAGTTCCTGTAATGGACTACAGGGATCAAGGCTTTGGTAGATGACGCAACCAAAAGCAGCAAATAATGGCTTAAATAGGTTACCTACCTAGCCCTTTCCAAACGATAATGTGACCCATTAACTTCGAGCTAGCCACGAGTAATTAGCATCCCTCTTTAACTAATATCGAAGAGTAAAATGTTGTGTACAACAATATTGAATATCGGCTCCGTAAAGTGTTACACACGCCTGAGCTGAACAAATAAACAATTTGTTAAAAACAAAATTATACGCTACATAAAACTCTAGGAGCACGCAACACTAGGACTTTTTCTAAGATATTATTTACTGTTGAATGAATCAGAAGAGCAGAGAGTCGAACAAAGCAGAACAGCAGTGGCCATTTGGCCCTATGCTGGTTTTGATGGCAGCCAATAGGTTTTATGATATCTTTCACTAGAAAATTTTCAAAATCTTTATGATCTATTAAAGGTTTTATTAACTTGTTTTCGCAATCATCTATAGAGTGGGCCACTTTGTACACATTACGGCTTTGAAGATCCAGAGAGGAGAAGATTGTGGACAAAATAGTTTTGAATGTAGTTTAATCAACAGAGCCGGAAAAAGTGCTATAGGGCTGGAATAAAACTAAAATTGTTACTTGGGTAACGGTACGCCAGGAGCTGATTCTACCACGGACATTGCCAACCTTTTCCGCTCTCAATTTAGCAGTGTTTTCACTAACGAACACCTTGACCCGCAGAAAATAATCGCCGCCACTAGCAATGTTCCACGACTTTCAGGCCCTGGACTGCAATTCGTTATCACCGACGATATGGTTACATCAGCAGGGAAAGAACTAAAATCATCCACTGGATCTGGCCGAGACGACATCCTACCGCTTGTGCTGAAACGTTGTGCGAATACCCTTGCAACACCATTAGCAACTAAATTTAACCTCTCCTTCACTATCGAACTATCGCGGTATACCTGCATTGAGCGCTGTTTCTAAGCTGTGTATGGTGATCTTTCTCCAGAAGCTTGTTCGGTGATACACACATTACATCTCAGAGGACCAGCACGGATTTTTGCCAAAACGCTCGACGACAACCAACTTGACTTGCTTCACATCGTTTATGATACGCCAAATAGAGAATAGTCAACAGGTACACGCTATCTACACTGACTTATCTTCAACGTTCGATAAAATAAATCATCAAATCGCAGTAGCTAAATTTGACAAACTAGGTAGGAATAAAAATTTGGTTATCTGGCTCCATTCCTACTTGACCGGTCGAAGTATGTCCGTTAAAATCGGTGACTACGTTTCGTCATCTTTTCTGGTTTGCTTCGGTATTCCGCAACGCAGTCACTTGGAGCCGTTCTTGCTTTATATGAACGATGTCAATTTCATCCTGGACTGCTTAAAACTTTCATACGCCGATGATCTTAAGCTTGACTGCCTGGTTAAGAAACCTCATGACGCGCTATTCCTGCTACAACAACTGGAAGTTTTCGTTGAATGGTGTCATATCAACCAAAATTTGAATGTCACTGAACGTGTCCAAATGGCCAGAAACACTCACTTTTCCAGTTCAACTTTGCATTCGAGGGTACACAACAGCGCGTATCGACAGTAAAGGACTTGGAGATTTGATTGATATTAAACTGAATTTTAAGGATTACGTCACATACGTAGTGACTAAAGCGTCATAGCTGCTTGGATTCTTATTCCGCTCTGCCAAAAAGGTCAAAGATGTTTACTGTTTGAAAGCTTTGTACTGCTCACTTGTGCGTCCTATGATAGAATATTCTTGTGTCATAAGGTCACCTTATTACCAGAATGAAATCCAACGCATCGAGGCCATACAGCGAAAACTTATCCGTTTCGCTCTACGTCATCTCAGGTGAAGAGATCCACTCAACATGCCGAGTTATGTAAGCCGCTGTATGCTGATAAATCTGGAATGCAATTGTGCAATTTGTCATTTGGGTAAATATTTTACATGTCGACTAACAATAATAATAACCATTGTATCATAATGGATTTGGCCCCAACTTTGCCGCTTGCAATGCAACTAACAGTTCGACCAGCTTTATCGATCCCTCATCGACGAATATAACTCTTGAGCAGTTATGGATTAAAATCTCGACACCTAGTCGAATCATCAGCGTTGGAGTTATCTATCTACCCCCTGATCGACGTGACAATATGAGTTGCATTGATCATCTTCCATCAGTTCAATTATCTCCAACCTGGCTTAAAATGAATTCGTGTTGCAGTTTGGGGATTACAATCAACCGTATTTTCAGTGGAAAGCAACGGATAACGGATTTCTAGAAGGCAACCCTCAATCTGTTGTTTCAAACGCCGGTTGTGCGTTAGTCGACGGTCTTTCCCTCATTAGCTTGACTCAGCTTAACTGAGTACCGAACAGAAATTCACGGCTTTTGGATCTCATCCTTGCAAACGACGCAGTTAGCAATGCATGAAAAGTTGCACAAACTATTGAACCGCTTTTCTCCCTCGAAGTCGACCACTTAGCTTTGAACGCTGTGGTTAAGCTTCCAGATTCGATAACGTGCGACGATTACGCCGGAAGGATTTTGGTCGTTTGATAATTCCAAGCGCAGTCCATTTCGGCAAACAACTTGCTAGCTCTGAGCTGAATAAAGTCAGCTATTTAAAAGAATCTTCAATGACATCCCTGCCACTTCCGTTCAAAAGCATCTGCAACTCAATACACTCCAAGTAATGCTTTTGATTTTCATGCATTTATTATTAACGAACACGCCATCATGCCGGCCCTGGTAGTTTTTACTACAAGATTTTTTTCTGTGTATGTTTGTGCTCGATCCCTGCAAAACATACATTTCAACAGCTCAGCATGGTTTCTACCCAAAACGATCTGTAACGGGTGTTCAATAAAAAATAGGACTGATTTCAATACCCTTCTGTAATCAAAGTGAAGAGCATAATTTTTTATTCTCCAAGAGAATTGCTCCCTGAACACCTTGGTGAAGAAATTGGTGGCATGTTTTTTTTCGCTCGGGTGCTGTCAGTTATATCTAAGATGGCGTCAAAACAGCAAGCACTCCACGAGCGTGTTGTACAGTTTTACGAAACGCATGGTCATCGTGAAAAAAAGTTTACGTTAGACCACTTTCGAGACGAGAACGTGCCCGTGAGTAAAGTTTACCGGATACTGGCATCCCTGAGCGTGGAGGGAAAGGCCGGTAGTGGCCGTCCAGCGAAGATAATGACGAAAAAGAAGAAGGAAGCGTTCAAAAAGCTGTTCGACAACAAGGACGGGACGAGTTTGCATGACGCCGGCCGAAAATATCACTGCTCCCATACATTGATTCGCTGAACCCTCAAGATGGAGGACATCATTTGTCGGAAGAAGGCTCGGTCCCCCGAGTACACGGACGAGCAGATAGCGACCGTGAAATCACAGTGCCGGTGGATGACGAAGAACTACCGCGGGACGTCGTTCGTGCTGGACAACGAAAGTTACTTTCCGCTCTCGAAGACGCACATTTCAGGAAATGACAGCTACTATTCCAGCGACAAGGCAGCCATACCCCCCGAAGTAAAATTTAGGTTTAAGTATAAATTTGAAAAAAAAGTTATTGGACAGAAGGATTTCAAAGCCGTGGCTCAAGCCGAGCGGTCTGGCCATCAATCAACAAGTGTATCAGGAGGAGTGTCTTGAAAAAATTCTTCTTCAGTTCTTAAAGAAGCATTTTTTCGGCTCCCTAGTGTGCAAAAATAATTGACGGGCCAAGAATATGAAATAGTTGACCACGAGGAACTCTCTCATCTTCTACCTCCAGGGTGTGGATTATTTTATGCGGATGACGTAAACATGTTCATGACCGAGGACTGTGAAAACCTACGATGTATAGATGATATGGCGACGTGGTGCTCTTTAAATTTCCTGACACTTTGCCTCAATAAATGCATGGTTATTTCATACCACCGAAAGCGTAAGCCGATTAAATTTGATTACCATATTTTTGAAAATATACTTCAACGAAGAAGGCAGGTCAAGGACTTAAAAGTGACTCTCAATCAAGAGATTACGTGCAAGCCACATTACTATGATGTAATAGCGAAAGTAAACCGGCAGCTTAGGTTTATTTCAAAATTTCTGAAGACTTCCGGGACCCTCTGTGCCTGTAATCACTGTACTGTTCATTGGTGCACTCATTACTGGAAAATAGTGTCGTTGTCTGGAGCCCTTATCAACGCTGTTGGATCGCGAGGGGTTTTTGGATTCTTCTTTTTCGGGCCCAACTGGAGGAGTACGGATTTAATTTCAAAGTGTTGGTAGCGAAGCTCTTCAAACTTCTTTTCTCGTCATAATGCATCTCTATTTTTCGGCAAACACTGTAGAACTTCTTCATCGCCTCTTCAAGGGTCTCCAAACGTTCATCAATTTGGGATTCATGCTTCCCCTTTTGGAAACCATGGACGAAATGTGCAAGTCCATTGATAAGCCCGATCAACTGCTTCTTCTGCTTTTTCATCTCATTGAGCTCTGTTCTCACCATCTTCACGACTCTGAAAAATCACCCGCAAAAACACTTTCAATTCATGGCAATTCACTGTTCACCGGACAAGTCCAAGTTCACGTTCGTATCACTTCAATCACGTCACTAGCAATCCGCAGCTGTACTTTAAACTTGCCAATCATGCTTCTCTGCACTATCACTAAACCAGTTGTTTCTGTAACGACCGCACGACTTCGATCACTGCTAACGGTATCACGTGACCGAAAACCAGCGAATTGACAGGGATAGTTACAGCGAATGAATGACAGTGAGTATCGAAACAAACTAAAAGCCAAGAAAATTTTATGCCAGGTCAATCGAATTCAATCCAGACCATAAAACTCGGAAGAAAACGCTCAATCATAAAATTTCATTTCTTATTGTACTTGCTCACCATCGAATCTCGACCTATCACATGTAACCCAACCACCACAAACCATGCAAATTACTTTCCTGACGGCCATCAGGATGTTTCCGTTCTGCTACCAGCTACTCGCGTGTAAATTTGCGCCGATGGCTCGTTACGCTGCTTACCGCTGACCAATCTACAAATTGTTTCGTCAGAAAACCATCCAACATCCAACAACGGCAGCACAATGCCGACAAAATCACTCACTACACACACAATCGTTCTATTAAATCCCGATTCAAAGTAAATTTAGACGCATTCAAGTGATCATAACTCAAGAATTAAACAACACACGCGGTTGATCAAAACGTCAAACAAAATGGTATTTATTCAGCTTTCGATATATGACAAGTTATTACATTTTACCGTTTCAAACGAACTGTCGCACTTTACTTGTGATCGATGTCATCATGATCTGCACAGTCGCTGGTGACACTGTACCGGCGAACATATTCCACATCAAACGCATTTGTTGGGCATTTGTCACTTCTTTACCGCATTCTCAAAATTTTGGCTTGACAATTGCCCAATATTTTTTGATCGGTCTGAACTCAGGGCAATTTGGAGGATTAAAAGGATTAAACAAATTTATACTTGGAAGGAACATCCCCGCAACCAGTAACCAGGTAAAATGTTAGTCCGGGGATATGTTTATAATCCATATTAACATTTGTTTCGTCATCATTTTTTTTTCTTTTGTTGGGGCGTAGAACCACTGCGTCCACTGAGTTGAACTTTTGTGGTATACCCCTGTTTACTATACTAATTCGCGTCTAAAAGCTAGATCACCATTTGTCAAGTGACCAGCCTAAGACGCGTCTCCCAGTTAGGCAAAATTGAGTTTATAAAACTCACCACCTTCCCAGGATTTGCAGTCCAAATTTCTTTAGGTTGCATATAGCCACTGTACAGAAATTTAAGTCTGCTCTTGTACACAGCATCACAACTGCAAAGCAGATGTTCCGAGGTTTCACGTTCCATGTTACAGAAACGACAGATATCATTCTGAACCTGGCCAATGTTTTTCAAATGATATCTACTCGGGCAATGTCCGGTTACTAGGCCAGTATAGGCACAAAGAACTCTCTTATTGAGCTCCAGAAGCTTTTTACTAATTGTAACATTTGGAAATATAAAACTTTTCGCTTGAGAACACTTTGTGGTGACCAGCCAACCCTTTGCTCTTCCCAAGATTTTAATTCCATTTTTATGGCACAGTATCATATACCGCAGAATGGTTCTGGGCCAATAAACTGTGCATTTGAACCTTGTTTAGCAAGCTCGTCTGCCCTTTCATTGCCTTCAATGCCACAGTGTCCCGGAACCAAGAATAAATTTACCGAGTTCTCTTGGCACACCTTTCGCAATGAAAGAATGCATTCCCAGACAAGTTTGGATGTACATTTATAATTACTTAACGCTTTGAGTGCCGCTTGGCTATCTGTAAAAATACAAATATTTGCATATCTATATTTTCTCTTCAGACAAACGTTAACACATTTTATTATAGCAAAGATTTCCGCTTGGAAAACCGTTGGATAGTTTCCCATCGCCACTGAGATTTCTACCCCAGGGCCGAAGATTCCTGCTCCCGTTTTTGCTCCAATTTTTGAGCCATCTGTGAAGAATTTTATTGAGCCATGACGAACAGTGGGACCTCCGACTTCCCAATATATACGTGACGTTTCACATATCTTGTAAGGGATGTCATGGTTTTCCACAGGTTTCATCCAGTCTCCATTCATATACATCACTGGCCCATTTTGAAAACTTTGTGAAATGCTCAGGTGACCGACTAAGTCACCAGACATGAAAGTTTTCAACCGTTTAAGTCTAAGCATACTCTTTTCTGCTTCTAGTTGCACGTATTCGTTCAAAGGCAGCAGATTTAGCATTGCATTCAACGCATTTGATGGAGTGCTGCGCATCGCTCCTGTAATAGCAATGGACACTAGCCGTTGAAGTTTTGTAAGCTTTTTCTGTGCAGTAGCCTCTTTTGTTTTTGGCCACCACACAAGAGAAGCATACGATAGTTTTGGACGTATTATCGATGTATAAATCCACATTATCATTTTTGGTCTTAGACCCCATTTTCTGACAAATGTTTTTGAGCAAATCCAGAAAGCACTGGTTGCCTTACCGATCACACACTCAAGATGAGCATTCCAGTTCAGTTTGGCATCCAGTATCACTCCTAAGTATTTAACCTGTTCACTAAGATGGATCTTTAATCCTCCTAGCTGAAACGGTTTAAGACTAAACTTCCTTTTCCTAGTGAAAGGTACGTCATCCTTTAAAATACAGCCAACAAATTTCGTCAAAACTCGTTTGTATAGTAATCCTGCTCGCTTTTTGGCCACTAATTTTTGTTTCAGGGTGCGATTCGGATGTTTACTGGCACAAAAAAACTTATATCCTTCTCTTGAAAGGGTGTTACGCACAGTGGAAAAGTTGGAATTGTATTTCTTTACCAAATTACGTTGCTACACCTTGGTTGCCTTTCACATACCTCAACACCTTTCTCCTCAGCTCTTTGTCCCTAGTGCCACTTTTATGATAGATGCGCTGTCTCTATCCACACTCAAAGTATCCTGGTAACGTTTGATAACAAGACACACCGTTGACTTTGTGAATTTTAACACTTTTGCTATTTTTGAAGCAGACCACGAAGGGTTCTCTAGATGTTTGTGCACAATTAATTTTCTTTTCTCATGTTTCATGATCCGTAATTTTGAGATGCGTAGATCAATCGAGAAAAGCTTTTCACCAATTTCTTTGTCAATGAAACATCAATAAGTGCTTTAGTTAAAATATTCTTCAAGGTCATGCATTGTAGAGGTGAGAATTTGCACAATCTTATCATGCAGGATTAATTTTGTTACTCCTACTCCAAATGCTTGAAAACATTTAACATATAAATGTAATACCCGATTGTTGACCATCGTCAAAACAAATTTTAAGGATAGAAATTGCCGCCATGTGCAGATTAATGAATATTATAAGTAAGTTAACTCCGTATGTTACACTACGTGACCGTGTATCACCGAAAAAGTTGAATTTGAATCATTTCGTATATTTTCTCTAACCAAAACTTTTCTTGTTGCAAGGCTGTAACATTAATTTGCTTGAGTAATGTGTTATGCATTTTCTGTAACATAAACTAATAGTTTTATAATCAATCACGGAAGAGAACGAATTTGTACTTGCGACTGCGTTAAAAATAGGTGCACTGTTTGTATAAAACCCAAACTCAAAGATAATGTAAATTTAAAGCTTTCAAATCCTAGCATTAGGGCTAGTGGCTATTTTTCAACGCATGCCGGGCTTAAATTTTAGGTTACCAAATATATTCAAGAGGCTATTGTAAATGTAGAAGCTATTGTAAATGAACGTGATTTTAAATGTGGAAGTCTATGGTATTTTGGGATTCAAATCTGGGTTTAATTTGATGTAAAGGGTTTTTCGATCAAAATTTGGTCGACTTAAACTTGACGCATTTCCTTTCATCGTGCATTAAAAAAATTTGCACCCCCTCATTTTGAGAATGTCTGCGTGAAGCATCAAGCCTTTATTTTGATTTTGAGATTAGCACTTCAGTTATCAAAATGTCGTCGAAGGAAGAGAAGCCACGCATTAAAATGTTGCACGTGCATCTCGAAAATCCAAACTACTCTCTGACTAAATCAACAAAAAGAGTTGCCCGCTGTTTCGAGCGGAACCCCAACCTCTCCGTCCGAGATGTCACATAGAAGCAGGGAGTGGCGCCTTCAACCGCGGATAGAGCTGAAAAACGAGGTGGACTGTCGACTTACAAGAAAGTGGTGACTCCAAATTGCGACGATAAACAAAGCACGAAGTTTGATTGCGTGGTACAGGACGATGAAACTTACGTCAAGGCAGACTTTAAACAGCTTTCTGGACAGGAATTTTATACCAGACGGGGAAAAGTGGCAGATATTTTCAAACACATTAAACTGTCAAAGTACGCGAAAAAAATATCTGGTGTGGCAGGCCATCTGTACCTGTACGTTGAAGAGCAACGTTTACAGTGCGACCGGAACCGTCAACCAGGAAATTTATCTGAGCGAGTGCCTCTAAAAACGTCTACTGCTTTTCCTGAAGCGACACATTATTCCGTTCTATTTTGGCCATCTCCTTCAACATCTCAACCCTCATCGACAGAACTGTGTCGTCCGAAAACCCAACAAGTTCGTTTTGGCAGCTTCACAGCTTCCACAGCCATATTCACTCAGTAGCAAAAACAAGCCGAGCAAAATTTTGCTTCCAAAACACGCGTTGTTCAACCTTCTGTAACTTTGTCAATTATCAATATTTTTGGCTAAAAATTTGACAACATTATAACCAATGTATAGACCTTATATGACAAAAATATCATGTTGATAAAATTTAAAAATTTGAAGATATTATAACACTAGCTGAACCCGGTGCGAGCGCTGCTACGCTTGCAACTAAATGAAAGAAAATTCAATAGAACTGGCACGTTTATGGTTGTTTTTCGGAATAAGTTTTTTCCTTGACTAAGCAGGGGTTCAAACTTCTATCATAACATGCTTCTTACCCGAGAAATACACGTTTTGTGTTATAGTAACCTGGACAATTCCAATGTTTGGTAGAAATTTTTGTTTCATTTGCATGGGAGCCCTCCCTTCCAGAGGGGGTGTTTTCTCAAACAACCATACAATCATTGCCTTTAAAACCCCCCACATGCCAAATTTGGTTCCATTTGCTTGAGTAGTTCGCGAGTTATGCAGAAATTTGTGTTTAATTTGTATGAAAGCCACTCTTCCTGAGAGATAAGAGGTCTTAAATAATCATAAGAACCTTCCCCAGCCCTAAATACCCCTGCATACAAATTTTCACGCTGGTCGGTTCAGAAGTTTCCGAATCTATAAGGGTCAGATAGTCAGACAGACAGACAGAAATTCATTTTTATGTATATAGAAATCCTGCCTTCAAAAACCCCCAGATGCCAAATGTGGTTTCATTAACTTGATTAGTTCTGGAGTTATGCAGAAATTTGCGTTTATTGATATGGGAGCCCCCCACTTTCAAAAGGGGGAGGAGTCTAGAACTGCCATAGAAACATTTCTTGCCTTCAAAAACCTGAACATGCCAAATTTGGTTTCATTTGCTTCATTGGCTCTCGAGTTATGCTAAAAATGGTGTTTCATTTGTATGGGGGTCTCCCCTTCCAGAAGGCGGAGGACTCTCAAACCACCATAAATATTTTTCTTCCTCAAAAACCTTCACCTGCTAAACTTAGTTCTCCAGTTGTGCAGCAGTTTGTGTTTCATTTATATATGAGCCCTCCTTTCAGAAAAGGAGGGGCCTCGAGTCACCTTAGAAACATTTCTTGCCTTCAAAAGCTCCTCCTGCCAAATGTCGTTCTATTTACTTGATTAGTTCTCGAGTTATGCAGAAATTTGTGTTGCATTTTTATGCCTCGCTTATCTGGTGGCCGAAGACTAAACAGATAAAGGCTCAAGAGCAACTGAACAAGCTGCAAAGGCTTGCTACTATCTCTATAACTGGGGCAATGCATAGTACTCCTTCAAAAGCACTAGATGTTCTACTCAACATTCTTCCTTTAGATCAATTTATAAATGCTCTAAGGCTCAAACGGTCCATGAATTTCTTCGATTGGACACTTGAGTATCCTAAAAGAGTTTTCGATAAATCGTTTAATATTGATATGTCAAGATTGTATGCTTAGGAGAAACTACTTCAATCATAAATTCACAGTCCATGCAGCTACTCGTGCTGATTGGGATAAAAGAGAACCGGGTTTTCGTCCGGGCTCAACAGTCTTCTATACAGATGGTTCAAAGCAAAATAGTTTGGTAAGGGCTGGTATAACTGGTACTGGGATAAACTTGTATATGGCAATGGGAAAATATCCCACAGTGTTTCAAGCTGAAATACTGAAATATATGCCATAATGGAATGTGCATCAATCTGTATGAAAAGAAAAGAAAAGAAACATATGCATTTGTTCACATAGCCAAGCAGCTCTGAATTCTTTAAAGTCAAAAACATTCACATCTAAACTGGTGTGGGAATGCGCACAATTTTTACAGCTATTGTCCTGTCGCAACATGGTTAACCTCTATTGGGTTCCTGGTCATTGTGGAATTGAAGGAAACGAAAAAGCTGATCAGATGGCAAAAATAGGGTCATCCATGCAATTCATAGGGCCCGAACCATTTATTGGTTTATCTTATTGTGCCTTAAAAGTGGAACTAAAGAACTGGGAAAAGAACAAAGTACAAAGTATCTGGAATAGTACCTCCAATGCCCGGCATGTTTGGATAGTTCATTAAGCTTAACGCTTCTCATATGCAAAAGTTACTTAAACTTTCGAAACACGACTTGAGCACATACACTGATTTGATAACTGGACATTGTCCGAGTAAATATTACCTGAAAATCATCGGTAAACTTCATGAAGATAAATGCCGCTTTTATGGCTAAGAGAGTGAAAGCTCTAAGCATTTAATGTGCGACTGTGTTGCACTAAAAGGGTGTATTCGATTGTTTTTACCCAAATTTTCTTTAATTCTAGCTCTGTTTTTATAGTTTTGGGATGTTTGCGAAGTTCCGTTTTCATAATTGCCCAGAATTTTTCAATTGGACGAAGTTCCGGCGAATTTGGTGGGTTCATATCCTTTGGCACAAAATTGACTCCGTTGGCTCGGTACCACTCCAATACGTTTCGAGCGTAGTGGCAGGATGCTATCAGGCCAAAACAGAGTTGATCCTTTGTGCTTCTTAATGAATGGCAAGAGACGCTTCTTAAGGCACTCTCCGTGTAAATCGCACCGTTTATTGTTCCGGAAGTGATGAAGGGAGCACTTATTTCACCACATCCGCAAATCGCCTGCCAGATTAGAAACTTCTTTGCAAATTTCGATAGTTTCTTCTTTCGAACATCCTCCGGAACATCGAAATATTCTTGCCCAGGAAGTTGACGGAAGTTGGCCTTGACGTATGTTTCGTCATCCATCACGATGCAACCGGATTTGGTGAGCAGCTTCGTGTAAAGTTTCCGGGCGCGGGTTTTCGCAGTGATGTTTTGTTTTTCATTCCGGTTTGGGGCTTTTTGCACTTTGTAAACATGTAACCCAGCACGCTTCATGGTTTTCTGCACAAAACCGACTGACACCTTAGACTTTTTAGCGACATCTCGAATTGACATGTTTGGACGGTTCTTGAATTGTTGTACGACTTTCCTGGCCATTTTACTGTCCATTGGACCACTTTTACGACCACTCCCTTCCTTCCTTTGGCCACTCAGACGCTCCTTGAAGGTTCATATTACACGAGACATAGTTGTATTTGCAATTCCAAGCCTTTTAGCAATCCACCGGTGGGACGCCCCTGAATTTTGATTGTGAGTGCACACAATTTTCTCACGGACAATTTCTTGTTTCGACGACATGACTGGAACTACTGAATGTATGACTATGAAACTTGGCAGATGTAAATAATACAATATGGATAAGATCTAATCAAATTTCTAGATTTTTTACTCATACGATTCAAAAGTTACAGAAGATTTTCTGTGTGCCATTTTTATCGAATACACCCTTTATTCAATAAACGATGAAGATTTTTTGACAAGGGGCTCATTGAACCCTGCGAGGTCTGGAACGCTGCTCCCAATAGTACACTTCATAAGAAATGTAGTACCTGCTTGGGAAAATTGCCTACTGCCGTAGTGGTAGTTACTCCAAATAGTAACTTACCATTGCGATAATATGACATAAATAAAAAAGAGGACACGCCACAATAAATCAAATCAATGGTCGCAGTGGCAATACGTCCCCAACAAGGGAAAAAAAACCCACCTATCTAAACAACTCTACCTCCCACCTTTTAGGACTAATTCATATCGCCCGCACAGAGAAAAGTTTGATAATCAATTTTATCATTGTTGGATGACGATAGTAGTATAGTAATTTTGAACAGACTATGATCATAGTCAAAATGCCCATTAAAAAATAGATTCAACGTTAACTATAGCGTCCGAATAGTCGGAATAATACCATGACAATAGTCAAGATACGTGGTGAGCTACGGATTCTATATTCATGGTAATTTTAACCATTATATGCAACCATGAACCATGGTATTCGACAAAAGTGTTGAACATATAATTTCTTATAAGAATCCCAAACTCGAACATTTACAACGACATCTAGCCGCAAAAAAAACTGGAGAGCTTTTTTCATTTTGATCATTTTCTGATTCAACCACTCAGCGTGCTTGGGAAATAGGCAAATGTGAACTTAAATTTGAACCAGAGAAAATTTTTTGATCGTGGCGTCATGGAGAACATGTGACTTTGTGATACGCTGGTTTTCGGATTGCGCACCCAATAATACTCACAAAAGCGGATGCGTTTTTTGAGATGCTGTATCGTATAAATAATTTATTAAGCTATCATATTGAAGTATCATACAAAGTGTTAAGTAAATATGAATATGGTTAGATCATAAACAAATTTTGCTTTTTTGGCATGGTGTCCAAAAACCAAAAATACTTTCAACAATCCTATATAAAATATATAGTTTTGAATCTATGATCAATTATTGTTTCTGTACCAGTAGTACTGGTACAAAGAAAGTGCTTTGTGCTGTGAAAATGATTCTATCTGTGTAAGGGCACGTTGGGTGGTTTTGAATGTTAGTACCATTTTCATCTTGTCCCCAAAATAATGCATGAAACGCACATTAATAACTGCATGAAATTCTCATAAGAAATTCCTAATAATGAGATTTCCTATTGGAAGCATGTTCCTTACTAACATACGCGTTTCCTGTAGTAAAGGACTTTTTACCGACAACCTATTTTTCCTTATAGTTATCCTCTATTGACACCTTATAAGCATTGCAGTTATTAAATTATAAGGAAGAATCTATTGATAACTACAATAAAAAGAACCAAGATTCATAGCTTTTCTCGGAGTCACCCCAGGAGAAAAAAATCGAAGGCAACGGAAGCACCGTTCTTTATTCTCTAAAAACAAATCCGTTACGTTCAATCCCGTTTCATTTTACTTAATTTTTGAATACAATTGTATACTATCTCTTTTTCTCTCACGGAAATGTTACTCGATTTTCGTAAAAAAGTGAATCTACTCGATTTTATGAGGAGTGCCAGTTGCAGAGCCAAGAAAATATAAACGATAATTACTCTGCACAGCTGTCTTCTAAAATGGGTTTTCTATTGTCGTGTAATTCAAACCACACTAGGTAGCAGCAGCAGTTTGTAGCATAATGCACATGGCTACGGTGGCTCATTATCAATACTACATTTTCACTATGGATGAAAGGATTGAAAATCCCAATAGGTTGCAGCAGCTAAAATGACAAGCGTCCTGTAAAATGCCTATCTATCAGGCGCATTATCGGTTTAGAAGAACGGAAAATTTCAACTCCATTCAATTCGCTATATTTTTCACTTACTCTGAACTGAATACAAACTACTCAGTTTCCATTGAAGCGAAATTACTGTATATTAAATAATCGACTACGTGACGTGAACGTGACGTCGATAATGTGTTTCAACAATCTAGCAGATGTCACAACCCAGAAGGGTGCGAAGTTTTCGAATAAAAGTAAGTGTGAACCGTTTATTTTCTTGTTCAAGTCCCTTGTTCATTGTTGATCTTTTACTGCCTGTGCCCAGATCGGTTAGAACTGCAGAATTGAATGAGAAATGAATCTGAAATTTTTTCAACGCATTTCGCTTATTATTTACAGTGAAATGAATGATTCTATTATTTCAACGATAAGATAACACTTCGACTTATTGTTTTCCACCATATGATGGCAATTTAAAATAAAAATGGACGGTTGATACACACAAAGAATAATGATTATTAAAATTAAAAAAAAACATTGCCAGAATTGATATGTTGCGGTGGTTCTTTATCGTAGGAAGCGGCTTAATAGTTTCAAAACAAAAACCTTCAAACCTCCAATTCAAAATTTTCCTGCATCGTACATTTAAAAGTTTGAATTTCTAAAACGAATTGTAGACACCGTGGTATCATGGACCCAAAAGGGAAGGACGTAGTTGTGCCGAAGAAATATTTGAAAAATTATGGATCACTATCGTACTATAGAACCGACTTCTAGTACTGGCAAAGTGCCGTGTATACTAGATTATGTTCAATGTTGCGTAGACGTGATTTAGTGTACATGACAGTTATGTCAGCTGATATTATTTACAAATACAGCTGGAGCCAAAAGCAAGTCAAATGATCATGTTGCCCAGATCTAGGAGGAAATTATGCTTGTCAAAGAGGAATGACGGTATCTGCTGAAATAGCTATTGAAACACGAGAATGAAGCAGACATAAATGGGCAGGCCATGTAGCTAATGAATGAATTAAGAGGCGATAGCTTACCCCCAAAACGAGCTGTGCCAGAGGGTTGTGCTAGCGATCCACATATTAATAGGAAAGGTAAAACAAAGACTCGGACCGACGCCAAAGTAGCAGTTACCGATAAGACTTACTTCAAGAAGAACATGCCACTGAGCCAATCAGGCCATCCGACTTACCAAATGACGGTTTTAGGATTAACTGTTTATATTCTAGAAGAAATTGTGGCCGACCAATACCGACTAAATGATGTATCCGGTAGGTTACATGGTAACCCATCCATATGGTTACCTGAAGTATCATTAAAAAAAAAATGCATTAACACGTGCCGTGTCCTGCGCAATGACGATTCTGTTTTTTTTTAAATTATTCCGTAAACTGATCTTACAATAAGGAGGAACTCGGCCGATGCCTGCCACTCTACCTTGTTACAGTTTATTAGCGCGTCCCTTGATCGCCACAGTATCGACGGAAGACCGCCAAGGAACTTGTTTTCAGGATTGTCCGGATTTCCAAGCTCTAAGCGATGCGTCAAATGCAAGGGCATCAAGAAAGAAGCTTTAACAAACATGGACAAGGAGAATAATCCGACCTTGAACAACGAAGCACCGCAAAGGCACAGATTGATATCGGCATACCAATACAATGTCTTAAAAATGCACCAGCTACTCCGACACTTCGTAGTAAACCATCGGAAATTTATTCGAGATTTTGCCAAGATATCAAAACCTCTAACAAATCTAACGCAATAGCTTTCGCTTCTAGAACACTGAATAAGTCAGAGGAAAAGTACCCTGCAATCGAAAAAGAATTGGTAGCAGTCGTATGGGCTTGCTAGTATTTTAGACTGTATCTTTATGGACGAAAGCTTATGTTGTATACAGACCACAAACCTCAAAGATATGGAATTTTAAAGATATCAATAATAGACTTATTTATTGGCGTGTTTCGCAGAATGAATTCGACTATGACTAACGCCGGTGTCGATAGTTTATCACAAGTTCGAACTAAAATTAATATGATTGAAAGTATATCTTCTAGCGATGTGAGTGCACACTCAGCCGATACAGATGATTCCGTATTCATAAAATGCACCGAATTGTCAGTAATGAAACTATTCTTTATGTTGCTCCAGATGAACCATACCAATATAAACAAGCATTCAAATCGTTTACAAAAACTTAGGATATATTTTAAAACCCCTTATGAACCCGTGATTGAACAAACTACTGAACAAACTAATTAATTGAACAAATATTAATATATAAATAATTATATATTTACCGTTCCGGGAGAGTGACAATGTTGTCCACTATAGTCCCGGGCTAGGGATTCTGCTTGCGACTGAAGCGGCGAGTGTTTATGCCTTTGTTGCCCACGATGAGTGAGAACAGAGCGTCCTGATCGAATCCAATCAACCGATACACGTCCATTTTTTCCACAACCGATTTGACTTCGTGTTCGAACACGTAATGCAGTTCACCTTCGCCGACGCCATCCTGGTAGAAGATAATTCGTTTCGGCAGTTATTTATACCCTCTACGATATTCGTTAGGCGCTTTGATGGTATTCCGAACCATTACCTGCGTTGGACTGGCACGATCGACGCAAAACTTCTTCTAATGGTAGTATACCGCTCTGCCTTGTTTTTGGAGACAACGCACATTTTCAACTGGAGATCTCTGTTCACAATCCGGCGCTCGGATGTACGTTCCATTGATATCATCTGGGATAGTGACGATCTTACATTGTCGGATGCCGCATGCCTCGAGCAGCCTGAATCATACGGCCGTGGAAGTATTTTTTATGCAGTGATAAACACACCCGTGTGGCTGACGAAAACCTGAAAAAAAACTATAGACATAATTATGTTAAACGATATTGTTCACTAATATACCGAAACCATCACCATTTAATTTACTTCACAGTTTTCGTGTAGAGCTAGCGCGCCGTCACCGACTACATTTTTCCATTTTTTCAAAACTTAGTAAAAACGCAAAACGGTTAACTTTGTTTTGACAAGAAACAGTGTTGCCGAAGTTGAAAAAAACAGAACTTGAAAGAAGTGTTGCTGATTTTTCTAGTACTGCTCTGATAATGATATTCTAGTATATATGGAACTTGATACACTGAAAATGTTGACCAGGTGCTTCAAGAATAAATCGTCTGTCCGATGTCCGTAATTAGTCCGTGGTGGTATCGTTGAATGTGAAAGGAAATTATTTTTATTTGAAAATGTACTTTTAACCAGAAAGTGTCGTGCAATAGAAATTGAAGTATGGTATTTGGATTGAACTATAGAATAGTTTTATCATAAAAAGGATTTTTTTTTCAGATGCATGTCATATCGAGAACGTGGCAGAATCATAGACTAACTCTTGTTGGCAGAGTTGAAAGTGCAAGCAAATTATTTTATTCCCAATTGAAGTTTCAACCAAATAGTGCCCTACATTTAAAATTAATTTATATAATAAATAATAAACATGAAAGTCAGATCTTCAGTGTTAGGCAGTATTGAGAGAGAGACAAACCGCTAGAACTTGAAAAAAGCAATAAGTAGTATAAGTAGTATGTTCATAAGAGCCCGATCGGTGTATAACCTTTTGCCAGTCAAGGGGATTTCCCCCCATGCCTGCCCTGCATGGGGTAGTATGGCAAAGGGTTATGTGCCTGATCGGATACTAATGTTCAAATGCCCTCTGCTCGTTTTCAAACTTGTATCTTTCAATTTCAAAGCCTGCCGTTGCCCTATACGGAACTATCAATACACTTTCTCTTCATGTCTATTCGTTCTAGCAATAAATTACCGTCCACTCCTAGCGCCTCGCATGGAGATGAGAAATTATCTGCTTCTGCAAACTTCATCACAAATCTATTTAGTTAAATTTTTTTTTCGTTAAGAAAATAAATCTTTATTTTTAATGATTTAATAATATGTGGCTAAGAATGGATGGAATGGAGTACGGAGATTATTTTTTCAGGGGCTCAGAATATTTTTGAACTGTTTCTATTACTATGTTTAAATGATATTTCCTAAGCTTTTAACGTAGGACTACAATTCTCTTTTCTATACCGGGTGGCTTTCCAACATTTTTTAAAATAACGCAAAAGTGAAAGATTTTTAAACCTTTATAACCTTTATAAACCTTTATTTGACTGAACGTAATGACTTCATTCATACGCCATTTGATCAGAAAAACTCACAAATGTTTCGCATTGAAATTTGAAAGAAGAGTTCAATTTTTCAATTCAAAATGACCTTTACTATTTTGTTTTTTGGTTGGTTTTTATCGGTGAGATGAAACAGTAAAACAGCTATTTTGCGTAACGCGTTTCGGCATACTTTTCTTCAGCCATCATCAGACGCAGATTGCTGGTTGTTGCTAAACTACTTTAACGTCAAAATTATACAGATAACCAGTATAATTTTGATTTGCTTTACTTATAAAACTATTGTAATGTTCTTCATAAGAGAGTTTAGAGTCTAGGATAATGCCTAAGTCCCTTACTAATTTGCATGTTTCTACTTTTTGGTTTCGTAAAAATATTTCCGAACGAGGTGTTTCAACTAGTCTTCCATTTCATTCTGACTACTTCGTCTTCTTGTTTTATCATATCCTTTTCTTCTTGTTCTTTATTTTGGTGAGGCGTCACTAAAACAACATCTTTCTTTTGTTTCTACCTGTTTTCGGATGATTGGCTCGCAAATTTGGCCTGCAATCTAAGTCCTTTGAAACTAAAAATCTGATTACATAATTCTCAAAAAAAAAAAGCATGCAACTATTCACATTACCCTGACACAGAAAATGAACACCTCTGGTTTACTCCTTTTGTAAACTCATTTAACTCATTTCTGCTATCAAAATGGTGTTTAACGAATTGACGCTAAATCCGCGCCTGAACTAATTTTATGAAAAAATTCCTCCAAATCCGAAAATCGCGAAATCCACGAAACTCGCAAAATACGCGAAACTCGTGAAATCCGCAAAACTCCGCGAAAACAACCCTGTATATACAACATATGTGTTTACTTTACCGTTATCCGTATGAAATCGGTCATGTTTACATACGCGGAAAGTACCCAAGTAACCATGAGGCTATAATAGCATGCATATATACACACAAAAAATAAATCTTGTTTTATTAAAAGTTGTGCGCTTTATTTCTGAGAAGTGTTTATTTTTCATTAAATCAAAAGTAAAATTATCTACAACGAAAGTTCTTTGTTTGATTTGAAAATGTTATGTTTCGGTTCAGTGTGTAAATTTAAAAGTGATTTCTTTTACCATGAAAATTGTAGAACTGTCAAATCCAACACAAAAAGCAAGCCGTTTTCGTTTGATAGAGAAAACGAGGTTATCTGTCAAAGCCGTTCTATTCTTTTTACCCGTCCGGAAAAAAATATTTTAGCTGCTCACGGATGTTGTTTTGTTATACGTTTTCTATGTGAAGTGATTTTGTCGAGGATTTTGAGGTAAGTATGAAAAGAGGAGATTGCATTCGAAGTTTCAGCCTTATAATAGTACTTCTTCCACCGAAAACACAGCTCGCAGGACAACCTTATAACTTACTCGAAGAAGCTTAACACCCCAACCAACAACATTCGACTTTCTTCCAATTACGAATCTCTCACCAGCAGTGATTCGAATCCGATTCGCTCTCGAAATCCAATTCCTAAGCAACGCCAGGTGTGCAAGAGGCATCCGCCTCGAAACCGACGGAGGTCATCGGGTCCGACACTCCACCGGCTGAAACAAAAGCGAAGACGCCTTCGATGTGCGAATTGGAAAGCACCGGCGACTGTGACTGCTTTCAAGTCTGATTTTTCAAGTCAATTTTAAGAACCGCCAGTGCAGTATAAGTTAATTATTATTATTTTTTATGTGTAGCTCTCCCAAAGCCATGTTTGGGAATATTCATTTGCTGTTATGTACAGATGGCTAGCGAAAAACGACTCAAACATAGAACATTCAGATGATTATTATATGCCGAATGCAGCTTTTTAGTGAGAATTATGCTTAAGATAGAAATCCGTTCTTTACTACATGTACCAGAAACAAGAAAAAATGGTTTACAATACGAAAAATAATGTTTTATTTATTACATATATCAAACTTTTATTTAAAATTATTGATTTTCAAACAAATAGCTGTCTTATTGAAGTTAATAATGATTAATATGACAAAAAAAAACAATTTATGTTAAAACTGTGTTTTATTTTAATCTTAGCAGCTTACTTTTATTGGAATTGCACGACACTTTCAGGTTGAAAATTCATTTTGAAATAAACTTAATTTGCTTTCATTTTCAACGATGTCACAGTTTCGATTTGACAGTTCTACAATTCGTTTTGAGAGTTTCAACTTTTAAATGAACCAAGCAGGAAAATTTTGATTTGACAGTTTCAACGTTTTTGTTGTGAATGCAAACTACTTTCTACGAAAATGAACCAACGCAACTTTTCAATTTTAGCAATGATTTTTTTAATTCTAACAATCATTATTCTTTGTGTGTAGGGCATATGCATTACGTCTAGTGCATCATTAAAGTTGAATCAAAGTTGATAAGGGCTCCACTAAGAGCGAACTAATGACATTGCTAAAGTAGCATTATTGCATTGGTAATGCGTCACTATATTCTTTAAACTAATATAACGCTTCATTACTTGCCAACTGTTGATTTGATGTGATCTCGCATAAATGATGTTCATTTTGGGTTGAATAAGTGGTTACTTGGGTTACCTCGGAATGGGCATGACTCTCCAGACTTTCTGAAATGGGTTACTGGTTTTTCAATAAAGCTACCACTTCGGCATTCAATGGTCATTTAAAATACTATAGAACACAGATTTCTTCATTAGTACCACTGCCGGCTGGTGGGTGTTAGATTGGACACACACAGAGTCAGAATTCATTCAATTTGTGCACTTTTTGATTTTTAACATTCTATATGATAAATACAGGCGGAAATGACCTCGAGAATGCTTTAATGGCAACAAAAAACAATAATATCATTCGTTCATATTTCCTTAGCACACATCAGCTTCCACCAATTTGGATAATTTATAGTTCGATAGTGTATTAAAGATTGGACTCGGAAAAAATGCGACACTTTGTTTTGGGTGTAATTGCGATCTGTCAAGTAGTTTTCAAGATGCATTCGAAACAAGAAAAGCTACGTCAGCAAATCTTGAGCGCCGTGATCGATAATCCTGGTCAGTCGCACAGATGGATCGGCAAAAGGCTTGGAATCCACCATTCCACCGTGTTCCGCGTTGTGAAGATGTTCCAGGAGACGAAGACCATCGAGTGGCGCGCTGGAAGCGGCCGAAACCCGAAAACGGAATACCCAAAGAAGGCGCGGAAGATAAGGCAGTACTTTAAGAATAACCCGAACCTTTCCACCCGAGACGTGGCAAAAAAGGTCAATTTGTTAAAGTGGTTCGTCCAGCAGACCATGAAGCGGGCTGGACTTTGTGTTTTTAAGGTCAGGAAGGCGCCAAACAGGACTGACAAGCAAAACACGGTGGCCAAATTGCGTGCGCTCAAGCTGTACCGTGTGTGGCTGGTCAAGCCAGGCTGTCTCGTCATGGACGACGAGACATATATCAAGGCGGACACCAAACAAACCCCGGCCTCGATTTTTTTGTCGGTACGTCCCGCATGGAGGTTCCACAAAAGTTCCAGAAGAGAAAGATGGACAAATTCGCGAAGAAGTACCTGTTGTGGCAGGAGATCTGCGAGTGCGAGCGGTACAGCAAGCCGTTCGTCCCAAGGAACATTGATGGTTTTATCATGGTTTTATAGCATTCTTGAAGTCTAATTCAAGCTCTTCAGAACCCTTATAAAACCAAAATTGTTACTTGGGGCACCATAAACGGTCAGATTTATCGAGAGGAATGCTTGCAGAAGCGCTTGCTGCCCTTCCTCCGCTTTCACCGTGGTCCCACGCTGTTCTGCCCGGATCTCGCTTCGTGCCATTACACCAAGCCTGTAATGGAATGGTACATTAATGTGGTCCCGAAGGAGGCGAACCCGCCAAATACACCAGAACTTCGTCCGATCGAAAAGTTTTGAGCGATAATGAAGAAGAAATTGAAGAAAAGCGGAAAACATTCAAAACCGATGAAGCTTTGAAGAAAAACTGAGAGAAATTGTGTAAGAAAGATGGGCAAAGCCTCGCTCAAGATCTCATGAGCAGTGTTAAGATAAATTCAGTAGCATTCAGCTTGGGGGATGAAATTTAATAAATAAATTATGCCAAAACATAGCTAACATTTAGTTACTTAATCCCTAAAAGTTTGAGAAGTATCCGATTTAAAATGAATTTTTGGTGATCATTTTTGTGTGTCTCATTTTTTCCGAGTCCAGTCTTTACTTGAGTTAGAAGATGCCAGGCTTGATGTGTCTTTACTTGAGTTAGAAGATGCCAGGCTTGATGTGTCTAGTGAACAAGAGTTGGTCATACTTGAACAGAGTTACTCAGAATAACTCAGTGTTTTGCCCCTCAGTTATTACATTGCGAAGTAATTAATTTTAAATTTAAGAAAATACAAGCCATATGCAAAACCACTTTCGTCATTGGAACTAGTTCGTCATTAACCTTAGGCTAAGAGATAGTTGGCTGTTTACATATTGTGTTGCAATCACCGACAAACCGACATGAAACTCAATCTTCACTTTTGATTAAAAATCCGTAACGACCGATTCAAATGTGCAGCGATCCCATCTGTTAAAACCTATAGAATCATTTTATCTAGATCAAATAAATGTGTCCAGAATTGCTCAGACATGAACCTTCTTATTATGGTTTCAGTTGAAAACTGAATTTATCGACTAGCGATATTCGATTTTATTCTCGTTTTGTACGTTATACTTAATGTCGGAAGTAGTGCGCTGTATGACGCATCTCGCAGTTAGCGATATCCTCAAGTAAGAACTCAAAATATTAAATGGTAAAAATGCGTAAATCTTATCTCAAAATTTTCTCAAGATCCGATTAACAACAAAGTTGTATAAACAAAAAACTCATGAAAAATCCCAGATTAGGAGCGAAAGTCATTCAAAACTACGGGATTCAAAGAGTTATGAAAAAGTATATAACATTTTTAGGAATCATTTACATAATTATAAATCAGCAGGTAAGACAACTGTTGTAAAAAAACAGAAAATCAAATAAATTAAGTTCGATGTTCACTCCCTGATTGTTCACTTCGAATATGAATCTTTACGCGAGAAATCCCGACCAAGTACCGAAAGAGTCAGGTAGGCGCAGTTGAGTGTGAAGCGAAATTGGAGCGAAGATATAAAGTGTTTGAAAACTCATTTGAAGCCAGATAACGAAGAAGCGAGTGCAGCCAAATGGTTACTTTGGTAGCGACAGCTACTGAAGTGTGAACACATTATTTTTACGATCAAATTTTAACTAATTTTTAATCTAAATAAAATTTTAACGAAAACCAAAGACAATATTGGTGATACATGATCAAGATCAATTAAAAGAGCATACAGGTCAATTGAATGAGTTTCATTTCTAATATGTTGATTAGCGAGTAAAAACATTAATCGATAATTGATCAAAAGAGAAATCTAGACACCTCTAAATACAGGTTCACGAAACATGAAATGCAATGGTAGCCCTTTTTTATGTTTTTGCTATGCTTATATTCGTACAGAGGAACGAACGAAACCGAATCTTAATTTCGCGTCGGTTCGGAGTATCGGAGCCACACGACGCCCGATTCTCCGATACTCGATGCACGAGCACGACACCCGAGCATGTTGCTGCAGTGAGGCATTAAATGCAGATTGCAAACTGCAGTTTCGAATCAACTTTCGTCGCGAGCGGTTGTGTTAGGTTAATTGTGTTGCTGAATTGCATGGAACATTGCGCTGGCGTATGTTCGGTAACAGCATATGTTGAGCGAGCAGGAGAAGTGAAGCAATCGTTAAATAAGCATTCATGGCTTTGGAAAAGGTTACCGCTCTTGTTTATATGTAACTTATGAACACATGGAGATTGGTTTAGAGGATCGGATTTTTTTTACACGTGCCAATTGTAATGCCAATATTTGCGGATAATCCTCGGCTTTAGCATATTTGCAAAAACAAGGATGTGTTCATTTTAAATTTATTTTTGTAGTGAAATAAACCGTGTGAAATAATTCAAGCTCCCTTAGATTCTTGCCGAGAAAAATCTGATGTTCTTAATCAACTGGATTAAATCTAAGCAATCAACATGCAGAGAGAGCTGATCATGTTAGTTGCCCTAATTTTGGGAAATCTACATGGAAATTGCGGGATACCTACAGTAAATCACAATCATGCTAATGGTAAGTTAAACATGAATACATTTCAAATAATAAGAAACTTGTCTATGGCCGCATAATAGAAACATGACGATACGACTGTTTATACGAAAAGTGCTTCATTTCGATTTCCCCAATTAGGCGCCTCGGTTGATCGTTGCAAGAAATCATTCCATCGATCACGTATAAAGAAAAAACATTTACCGCGCTTCAAGGTTACAACAAAATTTCGCAAGTTATCAAAGCTTTTCAATGTAGAAAACTATTCTCTGTGCATAATTTGTGTTCTTCGTGTTTCATGCTAATGAATATGCTTGGTATAGGCTGAGTGTACCATTAGGTAATAGTATTAGTACTTTCCAGTTTCAAATAAATTGTGTTTGCTTGACCCGATAAAAGCTATGTATTAACTGGTTATCGTTTTCAATAAATACAATAAATGAAATAAAGGTAATGATGGCGTATAAAATTGGGTTTATATTCGACATTTGATACATTTTAGAAAATATTTTTTTAATAGAAAAAAAAAGGGTAAACTAAAATGATGTCGTTACAATTAGGTAAAAACAAATTTTAAAAATATACATAAAACCGCTATTAAATCAATTTTTGCATCAAATATTCTTTCTTAACGGTTCAAACTTATTGCTTGCTCTAAACTTATTGTTCTAAATGCACTTTCAAAGTTATTTATTAAGAGCTTTCGATGCCAGGTACCATTTTTGCATTAGTATGATTGTGTTTTGCATTAGTACAATCATACAATCATGGCGCCTCTTTGCAGCGGACCGATCGCGCACAAAAGTGTTTAAACATTTATGGAAATATATGACTTTTTGTACCGAGAAAATGTGCAATGTGCCGACTTCTTCAGTGTCTCGTACTAATAACTCGTCGAGTTATTAGTACGAGACACAACAACTACGCAGAGCCAGAATACATGAGTTTGGAGTCAGCGAAGCAGCCCACTCGTTGTGTATCGCCCGGGTGGTTAGACACGTTACGATGACGCCCCAGCGCTTCTCATGATGACGACCTACGACAACCAAGAACGGACCAAGAAAGTCAACGCCCACGTAGGAGAATGGAGGTACAAAGGCTGCAACCTTGCTCTCGGTTAAGGAGCCATGGCCGGTGGAACAGGAACGGCACGCTGAATTTAACAGACTTGACATTCTCGGCGAGTTCGATCGTAAACAGAGTGAACTCGGGGGATGTGAAATAGTTTACGCACTTCGTTCACACAGGTCTCGTGGCATTGATGATGATAGTGTATGTGAACATCGCGCACGACAAGTGAGGTGACCGGATGGTCTCGTGGGAGTACGATAGGATACCTGCTATTCTCGTCCAGGAAGTCGCATTCGCCCAACCGACTGTGAATTCGGATGCCACCCCGTTCTTCGACAAACGGACCAACCTTGAACAGGCTATTCTTCTTATGGAGACGGTTGCCCGCTGTAAGGACCGCTACTTCGTCTGCATATACATCTTCTTGCGCTCGCCTGATCTGAAATACCTCCGTCTAGAAAAGTTCTTCTAGCATAAGTGGTCCGACGATCGGTTGTTGACCACCCTTCTTCCGCCGGATGTTATTCAGGAATCGCTTTACGAAGGCCGTTATACGCAGCAGGCGGTACCACGAAGAGAAGTTCTGTGGAAACAGGATGGTATGCATTCTCCCTTCCGAATGATGAAGCACGCTCGTACGGATTTCTTCGACTGTTTCCGCGCCAATCATCGATCACATGGGCCATTCGTCTTCAGGTTTCCATAGGAACAATGGTCCATTAAACCAGCGGCTTGTTGGTGACAGACCCGGCTTGCTTGTCCACTTTGTACGATCATCAACCACGTTTCGCCTAAACGGAAGGCTACAAACTGGGAATACCTCCAATGGGCTGACTGAAGCTAGCACATGACGTTCTGAACATCCGTTCAGGAATACCGGCGATCGACTTGGATAGAATGACCCGCTGTAATACTCCTAGCTATTCGCGTACCGATGACTGCCGTTTGCAGCTCCAGTCGAGGGATGGAGACGAACTTGAGAGATGCTACTCGAGTCTTGCTTCCGATGAGCGCACAATGGACGCGTCCGTTTTGCTCAAAGCGGAAAGATGAAACTGCAGCGTACCCAAGCTCACTAGCATCGACGAATGTATGAAGCTCGATCTGTGCTTCGTCGATGCTCGTCTCGGCCCGGTAGTAGCAACGGAGAATTTCCACTGACTCGAGTTCCGGCAAGATGCGCAGCCATGTACGCCATTTTTCTAACTCTTTTTCATCCCAGCCAGTTTTTGCCCTCCAGACCTGAAGGAGCACCTTTAGGTACATTAGATAGTGCGCGATGAGACCTAAAGGGTCGTAGATGGCCAGCAGCGTCCGAAGCATATCTCGTTTGGTTGGGTATTTGGCTCCGGTTTGAAGATCCTGCGGTCCGTGCAGAACTTGTACAGGAAGACATCCGTCGTAGTGCTCCATCGCATTCCGAGGACCTTTTCCTTGGCCAGATCGGAGTTCATGTCCATCGATTTCTCTGCCTTCGGGATCTCGCCGCTTCCCTGCTGATTCCCATGCTTGTCAGCATATCGTCGACGTAGTGTCCATGGTAGATAGCATCGACAGCAGCGGGATACTCGTTTGTAAACCGGGTCGCATTCTCGTTCAGGACGAATAGCGCCGTGCTGGGTGATCAGGTTGCACCGAACGACACAACTTGCATAACGTAGTCGCATGGCTCCATTGAATTTTCGTTAGTGCACCACACGATCCGCTGACTATCTCTATCTGCTGGGGTCATACGCATTTGATGAAACATTTCCGCTACATCGCCTCCAAGACCTATCAATCGTTCACGAAATTTATACAACACAGGCGGTAAATCGTTTATCTGATCCGAGCCCTTCATCAGCACGGAATTCAAGGAGACACCTCCAAAAGAAGCAGCCGCATCGAAGATAATCCGAACTTTGCCTGGTTTGTTGAGATTGAACACGGGGAAAATAGGCAGGTACCATGTTCTATCTCTAGTTTTTCGGCTTTTTACGGGCGTGAGCTTGCGGATGTAACCTTTTCGCTTGTAGTCCGCCATCTTTGTCCGTACAGTCTCTTATAGTTCAGGCTCGCGTTCCATCCTCTTTGTCAGACATTGGTGACGTCTTAAGGTTGAAGGATTCATCATCAATTCATCAGTCATCATCAGTCATCATCAAAATTTCAAAAGCAGTTTTTTCGTTCAAAATCAAAACATAGCTCGTGAAAATATATTCACTGTATTCTGCTCGTCAAGCGGACCACAATGAATACATTTTCATTTCCAGAAATTTAATAACAAACGAAAAAACTACTTTAGATTGTTTGATGATGATGGAAAAAATGATGATGAATCCTTCAACCTTAACGCCATGGATCGGTTGTTGGGCAATCGTATGTCGTCATATTTCCAGAGCAGACGCACTTCGTATCGTCCTTCCCGAAGGGTAGTAGTTTCCTGCAGTTTCGCCAATGCTCGTTCATCCTCCTTTGAAATAAGTTGATTCTGTGGGGCGCCGATCCCTAAGCTATCGAGCGCGGAGTATTTCTTGACGCTCTCGTGTAAGAGCTCATCAGTTTTAAGCTCTTATATCATACGTTCCGGAAATGTCGAATGAGACACGCATAGGATCGTCTTCATATCGACAAGCGTCTGCCGTCCAGCGTAGACACAGTGGGTGTTTTTGGCCTTGTAAGTTTAACTCTTTCGCCAGACATTCCTCCATCAGTGTGAAAGAAGATTCACTGTCCAAGAAACCATGAGTGTGCAGCTTGACTCCGTTGTTGTACAACGTAACTTCGGCATAATTTATATTCTCGAAGAGCGGCCCAACGTGCGGAAAAACCCATCAAACCAAATCGTTTACACTTTTCAATTACTACACAACTACCGTTGCAGACAACGCACCCGTTACTTGTCACTTGTTGCGTGGATTCCAGAACAGTTTCAATGTGCGCGTTCAGAAAACCATCGTCGTCCACGGCGATTCTTGTTATCGAAGGAACTTGAAATCTGTGGCTTCGTTACTGCGCTTGCTGCTTCCGCCAGCTTGTACAACCAATCGCTGAAGTCGGACATCGTTACTAATCGCAGAGACTGGTGGGAGACGTTCGGCCAGATTGTGCAACAGTGTCAAATTACATAGATGCTCCTCTAACTCACAGGGCTTCACAGTGGCTACCAGTTGCTGTTGGTCCGGTGAACCGTCAACCTCTTTGCGAGAAACGGGTGCTGAAGCCGCCCGGAAGAGACAAGAATCAATCATCCCACGTCTCCTGCAGATGGTCAGCAACAACGATGAGCAGCTGAACGAAAAAAGGAAGCCCAAGGGGCATCGCAAACTATTTCTCCCCCGTCATCTAAATCCGTCCTTTTCAGGACGACCAAATCAGTTTACTAACTAAAGAGTTTGGTTGAAGTTCTCTCTTGTGCTGTTTGAAATTCAGTTACCGCGTCACGGCTGAACATAGCATTCATTAAACGCCGCGTTTCAGAGTATATCACACAGAACCTTTTACAACTAACGAACGAAATTCTAGAAGGGATAATTCTAGCCGAACTACGACACGTGTGGTTGAGTTCGTCATAGTTCCTAGTTGTGCATACCGGATTAGTTGCTGGCAGTGGCAAGCAAATTAGGCATATTTCTGTTAAGAAAATCATCCGTCTAGCGTGCACTAATTAAAACTAATTACTGTGGCACTAAGACTAAAGTCCGTCCTCTTTGATGCAATTTGTATCACACTGCCTTCGTTGGTACCGCCTTCTTTCGTGAAATAGCATCCAACACCATTACCAGCTCTAAGCAGAACATTTGATTCAGTCTTACGGTAGTCGTAGTGCTGTGCAGAGCCACACTGCTGTAGCAACGCAGTAGGCGAGCGAGCACCTTGGAGGGTGCACTGGTGAGCAGTAGTCACCCAGAGAGGTTGGTCTAGTTGGCTGTTTGGGCCGATACTCCCGTCAACCTCGCTGCGAAAAATAAGGCTGCTTAAGCCTACGAGTTGATGGAAAAAAGCCGCCCGTGACAACAACGGGACAAGAATCATCCCACGTCACCAGCAGTTGACCACCCGCACCGACGAGGAGCTGAACCAAGAATACTAAGAAGAAACCCCTAGTTCAACTCGAATAATGTTTCTTTAGCGTCAACTAAATCCGTCATTTTCAGTACGACCAAATCAGTTTGCTTATTAAAGAGTTTGTTTGGTTGAATATTTCTCTTGCGCTGTTTAAAATTTAAATCATTCGATAATCAGATGATTTTGAGAAAGTGAAATGTCGCAGCATATGGCAGCAATTATGTGACTAGAAATGAGAAGAAAAATTTTTATTTCCCATTTATTTCCAAGTCTGCACATTGTAGACGAAACACGCGTATCTGTCAAGATAAGCAAAGGTAGTTGGAATTAAATGGAAAATAATAATTTTTCTTCTCATTTCTAGTTACATGTATTCCACTAAACAGCTGAAACTCTTTAGGATTCATCATGCAAGTATGTGGTTCCATAGTTATCTTCTAAGCGTTAAAGATTGTGGCCCTTTCAACCATCGTAGATCATACAACGGAGGCCGTATAATTATGAAAACCAAACGATCCTTTTCAGGGCCATCAAATATTTACTTCCCAATTAAATCAATTGGTGGATGGCCATTACGTCTCTGGAAATTCAAACCACCGTTTGATCCTGCAGACGGGAGAGCTAGCCAAACATGAGGTTTCCGTGAGAAACAAAACCATGGCCAAGTAAACCAGCTTCATGGCGAAATGAGGTGGTGGCCGTGGCTGTTCCCTTGAACCCAAAATGGCCCTTTTCAGGGCCATCAAAACAACTGGAAAGAGAGTTGACATGTCTTTGGGAGTGCTGGGTTTTGGGGTGAAAAATATCTTTTGTGTGCCGAAGCCGTAATGTTTCCGACATTTGTACATTTGGCAGTGTTGTAGAACCCGTATGCAATTGGAGGAGCATGAAACCTGCATCTTGGATAAAAGTGTCCCTAATGACTAATAACCCATTTGCACTACAGTGTATATTACGTGACATAGAGTATCTCAATATCATATGCCATACATATTATTTTCAGTGAAAGCAAGATGTATGAATGTAGATAACAAGACAGGCTATATCAAATAATTAAGGTTGTAGTGCGAACGTTTAGTGTATGGGAGTTAGATTTGGAACGAGACCAATTTCGGCCAATCAAGCGATTCAGATTGCACATTGCTGCGTAGTCCTACGTCACCTTTGCGCACAACCCCATTGGGCTGTAGCTTATAGTTTTGTATACTAAACGCACAGTATTGTTCTAACACAGACGCCGAAGTGTGCTCACTAAGCAGTAATAGCCAGTATCTTGATTAGTTCGATACATTTGGAGCAATGAAGACGAGGACTGGCCAGCCGAAGTCAGTGGTGGATTTGTAGCCACTTGTTAAAGGCGCAACGTGACAAGGAGCAGGTGTGAGCCAGGTTGGCATCGATCATCCGGCAAGGCACAACGATGAGTGAAACAAACTACTTTACGATGTGAGGCATCTGGTTGCTCTTGCCTGGTCACAGCATCGTTAGTATTTCCAGACAATGCATTAGCCGTCATTCTTAGTATCACATTTGTATGAACATAACAGTTATAAGCAGATAATTAATTTCAATTATCTGCTTATAACTGTTGCTAATGTGATGCTAATACTGTCGGCTGATGTAATATTTCACAATATTAGCCCGGATGTGAAGGAGCGAAGGAGCCATAAACAGGCAGCAGTGGATATGCATCCAACCGGTAGAAACAGCATAAGAAGTGAGATAACCCGCTTCCAAAGAAGTTCAAAAAGAAGGGAAGTCAACCGCGGACCATTCTTCTTTGACATTTTCAGTTTATTGATTTCACAATTCGTTTATTGCTTACTCTCTTCTTAGTGTTCGAAATGCAACTCCACAGTTATTAATTGAGAGCTTTCGATGCAAGGTACAATTTTTACATTAGTATGATTGGGTGGCAAGTACAATCATACTCTATGTTCAGGGAGTCGAGAAACTTTCTTAGACCAGACCGGGAATCGAGCCCAGTCACTTCCAGCATAGTATTGCTTTGTAGCTGTGCCTTTACCGACAGAGCTAAGGGAAGACCAACATCACCATCGAATATACGTCCTGTTCAGGGCAACCAATTTGATTTTCCCAGCTTAAGAGTTTGTTTGCTTCGTCGCATCACATCACGGCTCGGAACATTAAACGATTCCATTATTATTCCAAAGCGCAACTATTGTCATTCAACAAGCCTACAGGCAAATTTGAAAAATGGTGACAGTTATGAAAGATAAAAACACTAAACGCTTTCTACTAAACGCACTAAACTGGTCAATAATTTCTTGATAGATTTTTGAGATTTTGCATCCATCAGGTGGAAATTTTCATGACTGTTGACTTAAAGTTCAAACAGAACCTCAATCTATAACGCAATAAAAATGATGGTCTCCAGCTTGTCGATCATATAAACATATCCATCACAACCAACACAACCGTTGCCCTTTCATCATACAAAAACTCCAACCAAACTTCTCTTGTCAGAGCCACCAAATGCTTTTTAAAAAGTGAATAATAGAATTTTCTAACATACTTACTTACTTATGCTCCAAAGTCCCTTTAGAACCGGAACCTGCGTTAATATTAATGCATCAAACGGCTTCGTAGTGTACGTCAACCGATCGTTAAACACAATCCAACTGATTGTTTTCGGTGCGGCCACAACGCTTTTCAATTTTTTTTAAAGGGAAAGGATTGTCAAAATGTCAACAAATTGTCATTCCACATTTAATCTAAATGAACGTATTCCAAGGTTAATAAATCAATGTGTACAAAAAAAATTTTTTTTGTTAATATCCATTTCATAAAACACGTAGAAGTGCTATTCTGCTTAGTAGTCAAAGAACCGGAAACCCTACATTTGCTTTATTTATTAATACATATATTATATGTTGGTTTGTGAGTTGTTGTTGTTGTTGTTGTTTCGTAATAACGAGACTTCCAGCCTGAGGCTGGTTTGTCCCGCCAGGGAGAAGATCTGGACCCTGCATAGGGATCATCAACACATGGGCCGGGACCAACGGCTTTAGTTCCCTTCCGAAGGATGACGTGATCAGATATTTTTTTCTTAGAAAATCCCAATGGCGCTGACTGGACCAGACCGGCTGAGATGAGAAACATCTACGCTTATATACATACATGTATTTATTTTATTTACGTTTTGTAAACTTGCATAAAACTCGAGGAAGATTTGAGGAGGATTTTTTATGCATCTTGGTACATGAGGGAGAGTTTCTGGAAGAGAAACGGATTTTTGATTGATTCGTAGATCGATACTAAATAAAATTCTACAAACTATTAAGTATAGTTCAACTGCATGAAACTCGAGCATCATTTGTGGAGAATTTCTAAACTGTATTGGTACATGAGGGTGAGGTTTAAAATGTATCTTAATAAAAAACTGACCCGAAACGCGTGGTGCGTTACGGGGTATCAGATCTACCACCGAACCCTAGTTCGAATTAATTCAAACTAGGAAACATGTGTGTTTTTTGTAGTCAAAGGAACATATCTTAGTCCTTATAACATTTTATGTCTTATTAAAAGTGACAATACTCGTTTTGCGCCACGATTGTGCGAGGATGAGCTTGGAATAAGTAAAACATGGTAAATCTTCATTTATGTGAATTCTCATTGTCTATTGTAGTAATTGTACAAATTTCGTAGGATGAAGCGCTATATTTTGTTTATTTCTAATAATTAAAACGTTACGTTCAAGTGCCTAAAGACAGGTTGATTGATTCGAAAAGGATTCCAACAGTATTATAGAGATTGGAAAAAATGTTTAATTTAAAAAAAAAATACATCCTATTACATGCACTACATCGTGACGTTGGGCTGAGTTTACCGGAATTACCTCACCGTCGAAACATACCAATCAAGTAGTAGCAATTTCACAAGCGTATGTTATGGAGGAGATGAATTATATCCTCTCGAAGTTTCAAGCTAAGGCTTACTTGTATCCTCACCACATAAGGGTAATTCATTAGTTGAAACATACAGTTCTATAAATTTCGTTACTTCAATTGGTTTTTGCACACTAAGGCTTGAGGTATATGCTAACCTTTGAACCAACACCTTACAATACATGATGCAGTACAAGTCTATATCAAAGCTATAGTAAAGAGGTTTGTTAAACTTATTATTCGCCGAAACATCTGAAAATATATGTTCTATACTTAAATTATATGTTTACTAGACCTTTTCCTAAATACAAGTCCTATTCTCATTGAATTTTGAATAACATGTAATAATTTCATAAGATAACAACGCATAAAATTAACCAATGATTGAATGCTTGAGACTAAGAATTAAGAAAAATCGTTCAAAAGAAGAAATATTAATGAGCGCTTCTTATGACTCACATCTATCCATCGTGAAGCTATCCGAAGGCTGCGCTAATTGCATCAACATTGAGATGATGATTGCTCCCTGTACAGATTGCTATACACTGAGAAGTGCTTTCGTACATTGTTTGTCAGACAAAGATCAAAAAAGAACTGGTAACACGACGCGTGCCACGTAGTTCCACAGCTGTAAGATGTTCTGAAAATATCAATCAACGGATACGGATAATCGAATTCATTGCCGATTGCTTGCTCAGAGAAGTGTCATCAATATTGCTTTTAGAATGACAAATGACATGAATTATCGTCGTGTGAAACAACTGATTACCTCTATTTTACCTGAGATACCTCTATTTTTATATGATAATTTAATACATTATGTTTCCAAATATTTGATATGACAATGCGAGTAGAGAATGAAAACTAATTTAGACATTTGTATATGAACGTACGTGAAAATATAATTCATCAACCGATCGAGGTAACAGTGATCATGACAAAAATAGAAACTAAACAGTATATACATAAAAGTAATTTAAAAAATACCAAATCTAGCTTTCATACTAACAAATCAGTGTATGGACCTTGATATCGGTTTGTACATAATAGAAAAAGAAAATAGGTTATTAACTGTTTCTTACAAATAAAGACATAAAATTATAATTGCAAAACAGGTTTCTATTTTTTTCAAAAAGGTAAATAATTTGTGTAGGCCTAATCCAATCAATTTTACAAAGCCTTTTTAAAATAATCAGTGATCTTAAAATTAAAATATGAAGGAAGAACCGATTACTCGCAGTCGTCTCCTGCTTAGTTGGAATCACAACATTACAGATGGGAAGAGGGAAATTAGAAGTATGATTTACAATATGCAACTCAAGATAAGAAAAAACACAAAAACAGTAATTAATAACTAATATTAAAAATATCGGTTAAGCAAACAACAATCTACGACTAATGTTAGTCAAAAACACATAAATAAGTTTTATAAACTCCAGATCGCCCTTAGCCAAAATAACTCAAATCGGTACGTTGGGTTGTCTACCTCAAGCCCGAAAGGAATAATAAAGATCAGAACTGACTCCACGAGTCTCGGCACAAGACTGACTAAATAACGTGAACTGCGTCCTGGTAACCTTGTCCACATTCACAGGAATTGTTTTCGATTAGCCAAACACGAAATAAATATTATATTATTGCACATCATTATGCTGCCAGCAAACGAATGAGTGTTGTCGAAAAATAAGGAAAAATCATTAAAAGGCAATTTACGTCTTTAGCATTTTGAAGATTACACTCAGTAGCAAAAAAAAGCCGAGCAAAATTTTGCTTCCAAAATACGCGTTGTTCAACCTTCTGTAACTTTGTCAATTATCAATATATTTGGCTGAAATTTTGACAACACTATAACTAATGTATACACCTTATGTGACCAAAATTTTATGTCGATAAAAATTATAAATTTGAAGTTATCATAACGTATGTGAAAAATGTCAATTTTGACATACCAATTTCAAAAATCTGTATTTCTATGTAAAATTTAGGTAGGATTCACTCGATCGGTGCAAAAACAAAGCCGAGGCGTTGTCATCATACAGGTTTGGGCCGAATTAATAAGATGAATTACACATTTTAGTGTGTACATAAAGTGTATACATTAGTTATAGTGTTGTCAAAATTTCAGTCAAATATATTGATAATTGACAAAGTTACAGAAGGTTGAACAACGCGTATTTTGGAAGCAAAATTTTGCTCGGCTTTTTTTTTGCTACTGAGTGTACTGCTTTCAGAATATTCTTTATGCTTGCAGTCAACTCAGTGTTGTAATTGCCCTTCCACAGTTACTAATTGAGAGCTTTCGATGCTAACACTAATACATCAATTGATATATTGACTCCGTGGCTTCTCCTACTAGGCCATCTGAGGCCGCATGTGATTTGTCGATCATAAATATCGCCTTCCATATCGTCCACTTTGCAAGGATGTCTGGTCTCTCATTGCCCGGAATCTAACAATGAGATGAGACCCACACAAATGTAATGATGAATTAGCACTTAGAAGAAGGAGTGTTTTATCGGCCTCAAGGAGCAAATATCATTTATAGAATTAAGAATATACGTGAAAATAAAGTAGTGATCCGGTATAAGTGAGCAATAGTTTAAAGCGAGTATTACCGCTAATTTAGCGAAATATACGGAACAAAGAGCTTGAAGTTATCGAATGGCACTATGCGTTGAATACAACTGCGGAATTCTCTATAAAAGACCTGTGAGTGGAAAACAATTTAGTAGAACCAACTTGGCCAAACCTTGCAGTCATTATGTTTGTATCAATCATAGGATGATAATGCTTGATGATTCCATGAATCAAAATGGACCGAAATGTCGAAATCGTAGAAGCAAACACGGTTGAGAATATTCGACGAAGGGTGTGGCGAAGTGGTGCAACATCATGAAACGAGTTTAAGGATTCAAGTGCCAGAAAGCACTTCGTATGAGTCGATTGAATGCAATCTAGCGCAATACGAAAACACCGATACTGAATATGTTCCAATTTGATGATTGACCGAGCCGCCAACTGAGAGCAAAAACAATCGTATTTTAAAACCGACAAAATCATTGCCTACAACGTTAGAAGATCTTGTGGATGTGCTCCCCACCAGGTTCTGGTAATTGTTCGAAGGAACTTGATCCTTGGCTGGCACTTTTTTTTCAGATGTTTATATTCTCCGTGGAAAATTCGGTAGAGCCCAAGCAGACAAATTGTCTAAGATATCCGGTACACAGAAAAAAATAATGAATTTTAACAGACGCGTAAAATATCCCCTCGTTGAAAGCCAAAACAAGCGTAAACAACGTTATTGTTTTCATTCTTTCATACAACATACAACATTGTTTGCAATCTTCCATACAACAGACCTGATTCCAGCGACATCGGGAAGCTGTAGAGTTTCCATGAGAAAATCTCATATGGTTCGTTGGCACCAAATTGTACAAAAAGTAATTTATTAATGGAGAAAAGTCACGAGCATACACACTTAGAAAATTTTACAGTATTCGGTATTTTTTCACCAAAATTTCAACAGCTGAACGTTTGCTAATCCGATTTACCGGATTTTGGAGAAATTTTACAGTATTCCGGTAAAAAAATTACCGTAACTTGTCAAGCTTTACCGAAATCCGTTAAATCGGATTATCAAACGTTCAGCTGTTGAAAGTTCGGTAAAAAATTACCGAATACTGTAAAGTTTTCTAACCGTGTTCACCCAAGAAAACAAAAGCCATTTGCTGTTTTTTTAGAAAAAGCTAACTAATTATCCGCGGAGAGCAACGCGAGACAGCCGTTCGTTCAGCAACCCATACGGAAGTCATATTGATTATCTGAATGTAGGTTGTTCGTCGCAACCCATATGTCCAGACGGAAAATAAACGTTTTCTCCAAATACACGATAATATAGCGGTGGGTCGATAGGAGTTACGGTGGGACGAGGGTTTGTCATGTTTTTTAGTCCAAATAATTCTCATCAATTTCCAATCATTAGGAAGAACATTGAGCTCAAAGAACTGATATAACCAGTTCAACATGGGCCTCTGAGTAATATATGGGATGTTTTAAAGGTGAACTTGAATCTGTCTGCCTCGTAACTCAAGTATCCATTGGTCCGACTACTTATCCCGAGTACTTGTCAAAGCGCGGACGTCCGCTTTCCGGCTTCCGCTGCTTAGGACCATCCTGCAGGGACTTTTTTATGCGGTAAACTGTTGCCAAATGGCACCCTACCACCTTGGCAATCTCTTTCGGCTTCATCTGGGCGAGCAACAAACTGGTAATCACTTCTTTCGCGAACATTTTGACGAAGTTGCAATAAAACAAATAGAATGTTTGGATGCAGCACTTGAAAGTAAACATAAACAAATAAATCCTAGAGGGTTTGAGCTGTTTAGTGGAATACCATTCTACGAAGAACGTAATTTGATGCTATGCATAGGTCGGTATTCTTTGCAGTTATTTGATAAGCGCTTATTTCGATGCTGGAAAGAACTGGAAAATGAATTATGTAGAAAAGGTAGGACATTTTGATCCAGAGAGTTGTTGCAAGCATACTAACGGTGTGCGTTGTGATCAGACCTCCCTTATTGAGTTCGGCCAATCAGAGATGGCATTTCACACTAATGTTACGCTGGCGCGTGAGATTTGTACCTTCACAGAAGGTACAACCATAACTTACCGCAGATAAAGCAAAGTGCTTTTTTATTAGGTGGTAAATAGACAGAGTAATAGTGTGCGCCTGTAATGGGATGGCTTGGAGTGAGTGAATCACTCTCTTTTTTAAACGACCGCTCTCACGTGCTCTCATCTGTCTTCGCCCACGTGTTCTCACCTGCGATCACTGCCACGTACACTTGTGCGAGGACGCGCCAGTGCTCTTTCGGCGATTTGCTGGTGCGATTAAAAGTGAAAAAGTCGTCGAAGTTGTAGAAAATGTCCGAAAAAAGGAAACGGGAAGAAACATTCTTCTTTCTTCCTTTGTTATGTAGCGTCAAAGGGAATTTGCAATCACTGCAGTATATTAGCAGAAGAGCCCACGCTAGTGAGCTCACTGGAGCGCACGCGTCAGGGAATTTATCTGCATTCGCTTCTGTGAACTTGAGAGCTCTTCTTCTCACTCTAGAGTGTGAATAAAAACCATTTTTTCCACTCCCATGCGCTACCCACATGCAAACACGGGGGTGAATATATACAATTGAGAAGAGCTCTCGTTAAGGTAGGAAGAGTATATGGAAAAATTCAAATCTCTCTGTACCACACTAAGGATATGGACATCACTGCGGCCAATAGTGGACGTCAATGGGCGACAATACGACTCCTCAAAAACGGAACAAAACAAACTCAAACTAATAAAGGAAAAAGCCGTTGTTTTCTGCAACAAAACTGTTTTGTACTTTTAACGTTTCTCTTTTCTATACCGGGTGGCATTCCAAAATTTTAAGAAATGGGAGCGTTACGCAAAAGTGAATGGTTTTTGAACGCTTGTACCTCTCGTTCGGCTAAACAGAATGACTTTATTCATACGCCATTTGATCAGAAAAACTCACCAATTGTTTGCATTAAAGTTTGAAAGAAGTTCCATTAGTATAAGTAGTTTCAAAATGACCTTCTTTTGCTGTCATAAAAATTTTCAAATCAACAGGTTGAAAAATTAGTTTTCCCTAACACGGTCGTAGGAAACGGGTAACAAATGTCTACTTTTTCTTCGGAATAACTTTCCTTTGTTGCCGGTGTCTGATTTTTCAATTGTGACCCGTCCCTTATTATTGAATTTGCTTCATTCTGCATTTTTGTGACTCCCTTCTTTCTTGGCTAAGCTATCAACGCTAGTAGATAGCCACGGGCGAACGAAATTGGTTCAGTGTTCGTAAGCAGCTTCATGCTGCCAGTTCGAACGAGGCTTTGCTCTCCCGCCACAGTACGTCTGCTTGTGGTATAGGAGACAAAGCAATGCCGGTTATTTAACGGATGAACTATTTTCCATTGCGTTATTTTATCACCGTCCTTTTCAGAACGATCAATTGACTTTAATAGCAAAAGAGTGTTTGAGTAAAATTTTCATAATTTAACCTATGCCACCATTCAATAGCATAATTCAGAAAGAAAGACGCCAAGAAAATAAAACATGAAGCAAAATATATAAGAGAGTACAGGTTAAAGTTCAGCGCCAACATTAGACTAGGCGCCACAAGCGCAAAAAAAGGCCGCCTGAAAAAATATGAAGTAAACCATGGCTTCTTGAACAAAAAGTTAAACAAAAAAACAATTTATGCATTGTTTTAGAAGGTTTAAGGAGGTTTTTATCTCTATCCGATGAAGGTGTAAGGAGGTTTTTATCTCTATCCGCTGATATATTCAATTTTAAGGAATTGTAATCTACTTCCGTTAAATTAGCAAAGAGTTAGCAAATGTTGGCGCTGAATTGTTTCATTGGGTCGTCTTACTTTTCTAATGCTTTGATTTTCTGTGGGCATAAAACAAGAGAGTGATAAGTTAAATTGTCCAGTTTGACTACTATGTTCTCAAAAAAATGTCTCAGCAAAAGTAATCAAAGCAAGCGACAACAACAAAAATCATAATAATTGCAAAGAGTTGGATCTTAAGAGTTGATAGATTTTACAACTTCATCTCAAATAACCTTGTTCAATAGTCATCACCCGTATGTGTAGTGGTATGTATTTATTATTTTCCTACGAGAATCTCGCGGTAATATCCGTGATATAACCCACCACTTTTTTTATGAAGACACCTTCACGCAACTGTCAAAAGCACGAAGAATTTGTTGACACAGAAATAAAACATTCGTGCATTGTACGAAAACAGTATGAAGAGCTATGAATATTTATTTTCAAATAAAAAAGGAACGTCTCTCTAGTGTTTGCATGTATGACTTACCGATCTACTATATCGACTCGAAATGTAATAGAAAAAAAAGCAACCACGTGGAGTGTCCAGTATTTTCTTTTCAATGTGTTCAATGTGGCATGGGATTCGATCCTATGTTTTTGAGTTAGTGAGCCAGTGGTTAATCTTACTAGGCCTGATGACTCGTGAGAAGATACTTTTTAATAAGTACAAGATTATAACTCTTGACAGCAATATGCAAGAGTACGATAAAAGAGAAGCAGTGATTGGCTTGGCTTCCGAAATTCATTTCGTGCATTATACAAGAAATTGTAACGATAGCATTTCACCAGATAAGACCAGATATTTGTAAAAACACATAAATCGATTTCTCATAATAAAGCTCGCTATATCCCAATATGTCTTTAATAGGAAAATAGAGGCCTCTGGAGTATTGAAACGCCGTGAGCTGACGGCGTAGCTATTCGTACATTGCCAGACTGCGTGATCGATGTCATCATAGTCGTTTCGACATCGGGTAACTAACTGGTAGTGGTAGGATATAAGTCTACTCATCGCCTACGATGAAACAACAGGAATGATGGAACGTAACAACCGTTCTAGATTCCCAGTGCCCCAGTCGGTTTGCTGTGTTCTTCTTAATAGTAAAATTATTCGTGTGAAGTTTATCCTTCATATAACTCGCCTTCTTCTGCACCCAACTTGGCGAGTGAGTCCACTTTCTCATTGTCTGAGATTGAACAATGTGAAAGAACCCTTACCAAGGTATTCAAATATGATCTTTTGGCCAACACAGTCACCTTTTTTATGGTCTGCGGACATATTGGAAATCATCCCCAGTGCAACGTTGACTGTTGTCAGCTCACCAACATAATCAAGTTCCTGAAGTTTGTGGAAGGGGCTAGAGTTTTCATTGAAGACATTGAAGCCAGTGGATCCATTGAGGCGAGACCTATCATCGTATAACTTATATTTCGGAATTGACCTGTTGGTACTTTTCAGTAAAAACTCGTGGGATTATAATGGAACGAAGATGATTCGGAATCGCATAAGATACTTCGTGGAAATGTCATTTTCAATTGAGGAACCGTATTGGTGACGTGAGTAGTGGCTGTAGTAGTGGTAGGAAATTCTAATGAATCACTCCACATTTAATCACTATTTTGATTATTTCTGCCATTTGATCTCCCAGTACCGATTACTCATGCCAAAACTTCGAGTTATGCGAGCGCATACAACCAAGAGCAATACGTAGACAAGGATATTAAATACGTTCTCTTTTTATAAGGTTACCTCTTCTTGTTGAGAGAAAACAGAAAGACCCATACTCTAAAATAGCGAGAATAATTGTTTTATAAGGTGTGAGATTGTCTTCCGAGCACCCCACCATGTGTCTCAGTTGATCTTTGTTTTAAATCAGACCCAAGGTTTTTGAAAAACAACGATTGCCCATAAGATTAAGCCAAAATTTAGCAGCGTACCGGTTTCTTGCAAACACCACCAGTTCAGTTCTCTGCGAGAAGAATTCGATTCATAGATTCCTAGCCTAAGAAGAAATGATGTCTACGGAGTTTATGCAATAGTCTTTTCAAGTTTCTGGCATGTGAACCTCTTAAAGACACAACACTGTCGTAAGCAAGTTGTATTAGTGTGCATTGTTCTGCCAAAAGAATGTTTGAAAACCCAAGAAGTCCACAACTTCGTAGATTATATGACCGAACTTCAATGGAGACTGAATCGAAGATATCCAGGCATGATGAAACTAGTTGCTCCTTGTGCGCAAAGGCCACTTGAATATCTACGGAAAATAGTGCTAGACAATATCGTTCCTACGCTCTTACGGAACCAAAACTGGGAATTTCATTTCAAGTTTTTCGATTATGCAAATCGACACATGCCTTGCAAGCATCATTTTCTTCAACAATTCCTTAATGAAAGCATAATAATCGGACGGTATGAGTTATCATCAGACTTAAAGATCTTAAACGAAATTACAGAAGTTAAATAGGTCTAGTAAGCATCTTTTTGCGATGTCTGGAAGATTTTTCAAAAGACTGAATTTAATAATATCGCATTCCAGTATTATGAATGGTCTATCCAGAGGGCCTCCATTTGGAAATGTTTCTTGAACAATATGTTTTGCTGACAGATTCGGGTCCTTTTTCGAGAAATCAAATATCAATCGGTTGGAGTATTCAGATAAGATTACGCTAGCCTCCCATCACAAGTGGTCATAAGGTTCCTCGAAAAAGTCTCTCTACGAAATTTCGCCAATAACCAATGTTGTTTTGCTTCGACAATTTGTTTGAGCTTTGTCTCAAGTTTTGAATTCTCCTCGCAGCATATGGAAGCCATGTATCTACAAAAAGCTTTGAAAGCATTACACTCAACCAAATTTTGAAGGGTGCACTAGAAACTATTCGTTTTTGCGCTTTCAATGAGCTTTTGTAGATCAGATCGGCAAGAAATAGATTTTTGACGTTTATTCGCCTTTCCCTTTCTGGCACATGCAGAGGAATGATGGTTTGTTTTACTCGAAATGATTTTCCTTCTTTTTTACACTCCTTTGATCTAAATGGCACTGAAGTGTGCGTGTGTTAAACGTTACTAAGCCTAATTGTTCTAACAATGGAAGTGTATCGACGGATTCAGTACCGAATGTCACCGCCCTTGAATATGTTTGCCAAACGATGTTTCTTGTGAGGTGTTTCTTTTTCGGACAACAGATTTGCTAATAAACGTTTTGTAAACGAATTCATGTTTTGAAATAGCCAACAATAAACCGCACAGGAAATAATACACTGCAGCCAAATTTAATGCAACAAAAAATGCTCAACGATTTCACCCACTGGCTGATTGATTGAATTTTAGCGTGAAAAGAAGCGATAGAACTGGCGTAATCGTTAGCAATGCATACTGGCAAGTTTTTGTTTTGCTTTTCCCCCTGATTTTCAACGAATAAAATTAGATTCATTTATTCATTGACCGATCAACACAGAAACACAGTTATGAAGGCTTTTTTTTATTTTACTTTTCGCTATGTTTTATGACGAAAGCATTGTAATCAACGCGCACAGTGTGCAATGTTGGAATTGAATTAAATTTGACCGGTTCGTTGATGCAACAGCATTGAAGTCTTTTACAATATTGAAAGAAATATATTTCTAACTGACGATATCGTGCTGCATCATTATCTGGGTAGTCTATAAATCCGAACACTCAATTCCAAATTTAATAGTAAGTCATTTTTTTGACATTATAATTATATCTGACGGTAGTTAACGATAACATAAGCTTAAATTTACGCGCTGATGAATGCATTATTCTCGGATTCAAAATGTCTGGAAATTGGTGCAGCAGGTAAATAGAATGTATTCTGGTACTCCCCTTCGTACGGATATATCAACAATCAATATGCAACTAGCGATTTAAAATTGGTTCACTGTTGTAAAACCCCTTGGTCCAAAGTACACCTTGAAGCCAGCACCTTACTACACATATTTGCGCCTTTGTTTCGATTTGCTGTGTTATTTTGACAGAATATTTGAGAGTGTGTTCGTGTGAGTTCATTATTAGGCGCATAATTGAGTTTGGGACCGAGCTTGGGACCGATGTAGTACTGACTAAGCCAAGAAAAAAAAATTTTGTGTTGGACCTACTGGTCTTAGAGTTAGTCTATGGATATATCACTCTTTTGGTATTTTTGGTATTTTTTCTAATTGATAATGCTTGATAATAACACACATCCGCCATTTGTAATAACTGTTGATCCCATACGTGAGAAGCCGAGAAAATCTCTGCACTTCCACGAGAAATAACAGGGATGTACGATATAAGAGTTGAGTCGAACGCATGATTCGTTTTGATAAACAATACGCTGAATTCATGTGACATCCAAATCGATGTGCGCCATGTCGGAATACCCGAAGGAAAAAGTTTATGCCGGTAATCCAGCCAATCTCCCACAACTTATGACCATCATATGAAATCACTGCCACACAGATAAAAAGAAACATTGAATTTTCTGCATTATCTAGTGCACATAAATGGAATGCTAGATTTGACAGAAAATAATGGGAAATTTCATGTAAAATGAAGTACCTGAATCTAACCTGTTTCATTGAAAGTAGCGCCTAAACCTAGCCTGTTTTCTGAGAAATTGCAAACATTGTTGTATGTCGTGTGAAAGATTGCAAACAATTTCGTTATTTACGCTCCTTTGGCTTGGAATTAAACGTGGGAAAATTTTACACGCTTGTTAAAATTAATTATTTTTTTCTGTGCAGCAACACCAAGCTCAAAGAAGTGAATGCGAAAAGCGGTCGTCAATTTTTTTTTCTTTTTTTTTAAAGCTTAGGATACCACTACAAGTAGCCCCTTTGAACCGATTCAAACCCACAGTACGGATGCAGTTGAGTCCATCATAAATTGTGATAATTGTTTTTCATTTTGAAAACAAGTTCAACCATTTTTAATAATACTTGAGAACCGATTTGGACCGATTAAAGAGACAGTAAAGATGCTGTTTGAATAACTCACAAAGTTTAAACGAGGTTAATCATTGATAAAACAGGCAATTTTAAATAACGCTTGAGAGCCTATTCGGATCGATTTAAACCAACAGAAATAATGCTGTTGAGACTATTTACAAAGCGTGATGGTTTTTCTTTATTCAGCAAACAAGGTACAGGTATTGTTTGAGAACTAATTTGATTGGGAAACTAGGAGAATTTAAAATTAGTAAGCACATTAGTAAGCGCGAGCAAATTCCGAAAATTTGAAAAAAGTGTTTCATTGTTTTATTTTTTATTTTTAAAAAGTGATCAAATGAAGTGTTAATTTTAAATTCTCCTAGTTTCCAATCACAATCGTTCTACTAATACGCTCAAAAAAAGGTTTTTTTAAATAGTGTTAAAAAAAAGGTAAAAGTGAACTAATTTGCCCTTATTCAAACCACTCACAGAGTGAGATAGTGGTTTTTCATTGGTAAAACCAGATAAATTTTTAGTAGTACGGCTATTCACAAAGCGTGTTGATGCATTTTTATTGTGAAAATAAGGTAAATTTAAAATAACGCTTGAGAGTCGATTTGGATAGATTTATTTCAACAATAAGGATGCTGTTGGAGCGACTGACAATATGGAATAGGTTTACTTGTTCCAAAATATGGTGATATGGCGAGTATGGTGAACCAATAGTATAGATTGTACTTATTTACGATCCCTACCACTGGCCCACCATATCCTGCAAACCATCATATCACATAGGGAAGCAGTTTGTTCTCTTGTTCTCATAAAACGTAACGCAAAAATGCACAAAACACTTACGGTTCTTACAAACGGAAACATATAAAACTTACCTTTTATTGTCGACCGGTTTCGGGCTCAATACTGTTCATCTAACCTGCCCAACTATGTTGCTTTTATTTTTCAGTGTCCAAACAAAACCTGCTTAAGATTTCAAATAAATCAAGAGCAGACATGTTTGTGAACCTTACCAAGCATTCTGAACGCATTTTGTTCTGGATTATAAGATTATCTTTTTTGTTTCATGAGAGAAATAAACTTAGAGAAACGAATGAAATTCAATCTTTCTTAAGGTAAGCCCTGACTTATTCAAACCCTGCTCAGGGTTCTATGACTTATTGGACACGTTGGAATCATTTTTACATTTACAATCCCAATCTCTGGTCACGTCTTTCTTCGGAAGGTAACTAAAGCCAATCTTTGCTCAACATTTTGTGACAAACTTTCAAAACGGATTGCTTGGAATTTGGAGCACCTTTTTATTTGAACTGCGCTTAAATTCAACATAAAGGGCGATACGGTCAAAATTTGGTCAATATCAACTTGACGTATTTCTTTCAATTTTGCATTTAAAAAACCTGAACACCCCTCATTTTGAAGGTGTGTGTGTGTAGAATGTTGCTCCTATTTTGATTTTGGAATTCACTCTTCAGTTGTCAAAATGCCGTCCAAGCAAGAAGAGCAGCGTATCAAAATTTTGCTCGCGCATCGCAAAAATCCGAGCTACTCGCACGCAAAGTTGGCAAAATCGCGAAAAGTTGCCAAATCAACCGTTACAAATGTAATTAAAGTGTTTGGGGAACGTTTGTCGACAGCCAGGAAGTCTGGATCGGGGGGAAATCGAAAACCGGAAGCCGCTGAGACGACAAAGAGAGTTGCCGGTAGTTTCAAGCGAAACCCTAACCTATCTCTCCGAGATGCCGCAAATAAGCTGGGTGTATCGTCTACAACCGTGCATCGAGCCAAAAACGAGCCGGACTATCGACTTACAAGAAGGTAGTGACTCCAAATCGCGATGATAAACAAAATACGACGGCCAAAGCGCGATCCCGGAGGCTGTACACGACGATGCTGACGAAGTTTGACTGCGTGGTAATGGACGACGAAACCTACGTCAAAGCCGACTACAAGCAGCTTCCGGGACAGGAGTTTTATACGGCAAAAGGAAGGGGAAAGGGGTAGCAGATATTTTCAAGCACACGAAACTGTCAAAGTTCGCAAAGAAATATCTGGTTTGGCAAGCCATCTGTACCTGTGGCTTGAAAAGCAGCATTTTCATAGCTTCCGGGACTATCAACCAAGAAATTTACGTGAAAAAGTGTTTGAATAAACGTCTGCTGCCTTTCCTGAAGAAACACGGTTGTTCCGTACTATTTTGGCCGGATTTGGCACCTTGCCATTACGGTAAAAAGGCCATGGAGTGGTACGCCGCCAACAACGTGCAGGTGGTTCCCAAGGACAAGAACCCTCCCAACACGCCAGAGCTCCGCCCAATTGAGAAATACTGGGCTATTGTCAAGCGGAACCTAAAGAAGACCAAAAAAACTGCTAAGGACGAGCAGCAGTTCAAGGCAAACTGGCTTTCTGCGGCGAAGAAGGTGGACAAGGTGGCTGTACAAAATCTGATGGCAGGGGTCAAGCGTAAGGCCCGGCAATTCGGATTTGGAAAAGCTGAAGCCTAACTGAATATTTTTCCTGAATTTTATACTAATTGAACTTGAAAAAGAAATTTAATTTGATTTTTTAAATAAACGATTTCACCGATTTACACGCGTTTTCCCTTGACCAAATTTTGACCGTATCACCCTTTAAAAGAAACAAACTTGTGTTTATTTTTAATTTTTTATAAATATAAAACTTTTTGACACATGCGTAGTACAGCAAGAAATTCTGGATATTCTTTCAACAAATACACTGCACTATATCAAACTTTTTTTAACTGGTAGAGAATTTATGCATTCAAAAGTTCGCGATCACAGCATTTCAACCGAGGGAGTGACCAAATGCTTTGACGAAGTCAAAAACCTACCCATATTCATTACTGGGGACGAAAGAATGGAACTCAGATTCCATAGTTGACTTCGATTGCGGGAAGCTCTTGGAGGAATCTAAAGATATGCAAAGATCTTGGTTCATTGCAGTTGCCATGCGATGAGTTTGACGTTTAAAAATTCTAGGAAAATATTGTGGTATCTCTTTTTGATCCTTAAAAGCATTTCTCCATTACTTCAATTAAAGCGTGTAATGTAGTCATGTTTCACAAAGAGCAAAAATATCATAATTGGTATTGTGAAGTAACAATTTGTAGGAGTCCAGTTTAGGCACCTGAATTATTCAGCGTCCGATTCATCAGATAATAACAGTCCTATTCCGTAAAAAAAGCAGATAAAATTCGAACCAATATTATAGAAACGGCACTTGTTTTTTTGCAGAAAAAAAGTAAACTTTCATTTAAGCATTCACATCGTTTTTAACTTTTGTTGTATGTTTTTTTGGTTTTTGTTTTTCAATGCCAAAAGCTTCTTGTTTTTATAAAGCAACACCTTTAAGAAAACAAAACAAAGAAAGTGATTAGTGCAATCTCAAGAATCAAAAAGCATTACTTATATGGGCTGGAATTTTTATACGCAACGTCGGTGCTAAACACATTTGCTTCCATGATCAATTGCAAGCAAGTTTTTATTGCAACGGTTTCTATAATCTTCCTTCAGAGCATACTATGTCCTAACATTATCAACCGTTTTGCCTCTAGAAAACTAGTACTGCAACAACTAGTCAATGATTGTCAATTCATTCTCAAAATTCGGTGTTGTTTTCGTTGCAAATTCATGTAAAATAATTCTAAACTTGACTACTAGGTGAATGCATTGCATTTTGTGGTCTTAACGATTAAAAAAGCAACTGGAGCTAAAATCTTCAGGTCCATATAATTAAGAGGTTGCATAATAATCTGGCAGCATGTGAAGAAGGAAATAAAGCACCACTTGAGGAAGGCTTATTTATCAGTTTATA